>WAAG01031704.1:63112-86459 GCA_013390105.1 Tichodroma muraria | reverse complement strand
CAAAAAAATTATTTTAATTGAATCAGTTAAAAAAATACAATTTAGCTTTCAAATGTATATGTCTAGACAAATCCCTTACTATTTAAAACATAATAATATTCTTAAGTCCTTAAGACAAAATTGTTATGGTACTAAAAGAGGCTTTGGTGAAACCTTCATTTAAGCACATTTGCTTGCCAACTCCTATGACTTTTTAATGCTGGTGTTAGAATTTTTTGAAGAGTCTTCAGTGCTCAGCAATCTCAGCAATTAGTTGAATATGAAAACTGTTTACAAAGAGAATTCTGTCCTTCCTTGAAAGCACCTTTACTGTGTGCTAGACTCAAGAAAAAAAAAATGAAGAGCAAACAAGTAAATAAAGATAATTCTCTTCTATATGATCATCACGGGACTTTTGCAACCATGTTGTGATTGTACAGGAGTAAATCATGACAATTGAGTGATAGTTTCAGGTGTTCCTCACTGGAACATCAGGCCCCAGCCTGGGTGTATTGTGTACACAGACCTCATGGCAATTTCAGCAAGGGCTGGAAGAGCTGCGGGAGTGAACAACAGGGTGACAGATGGCCACATGTGTTACTTTTCCAGGTTAAATGTCAGCATGTAAATAGAACAATTAGATATTTTTTTCAGTGGGCTTCAAAATCAGAAGGCAGCAGATAAGAAGTTATCCTTTTTTAACTCTCTAAACATTTGCTACTGCAGCTTGAAATGTAAGGTCTGTGCAGTTGGTTTTTGACAACGTGAAATTGTGAGGGGTCTTTTAGTTACGATTTCTTAAATATTTTGCTCAGATCTGAAAGGAAAGAAAATGGTTTGTTAGTAAAACTGCAATTGTCGTAGCAGCAGGAATAATTGCATTTTAAGAGATTACTTCTATTATTATTGTGATTAATTGTAGCAGTGTAATTCTTTTAGCAGAAATCCCTCTTCTTCAGAAATTCCAGCAGAGCAGCGGTGCCTGCTGCAGTTTGCCGTGTTTAGATGTTTACCATGCTTCGATTGCAGGCCAGCTGTGATGGCAAATTGCTTATTTACTATCAGCTCTGAACAGTTCCTGACAGCTCCCTGTGACAGCCCTGCTTTAGATGCACATTAAACATTAACTGCTGACCTGGCACGAGGCAGGTGCGAGAAACAAGGTGGAACAGCGATAGGATTTCTTCCTCTTATGCAAAATACGTGACTGTGGGGCTGTTTGTGTCAGTGTGCAAACCTCAGGAGGCTGCTCCACTGATTAATTTACGTAGCCAGACCCAAGTAATCTTAGACCTGTGTCTTCTCTGTACCACAGACTAGCTCAGTGTGTGCTGTTACCAGAATATTGCCTCACATGGCCGTACCACATATAAGGGCTGCAGACACTAAGGAGGATTAATGAATTGTTGCCAAGTTAAAAATTAAGTAGCAGTTACAAATGACCTGAACTGTGGTGAGTGCTCCACGCTAGATTCGTAGAATGGTTTGGTCATAAGGAGCCTTAGAGATCACCTAAATCCAGCACCTTCCACTAGACCTGGTTACTCAAAGCCCCATTCACTCTGGCCTTGAACACTTCCAGGGATGGGGCATAGGTAAGCATACCTGTAAATAGGGTTTTTAAAAACTCTGAGGGTAAACATGAAGGTACCTGTCAAGTATTTTGTGTTCCATTTTTATATTAGGAATAGAACCAAGCAGAGCTAGACTTGCAAGTGAAACAGCTGCAGAAGTGCATTTCCCTGCTAAAATGCTCACCTCGGTGTAACTTTCAAATTCAGGTGATTCTTTGCTGTCATGCTGCAGTAGCTGATCTGCTATTTCCACATAAAAGGAAAACCCTGCCCACTGTCTGTCTGGGCATCAAAGATGTCAGCAGAGCTAATGCCTGAATCAACAAATCCAGCTGTGCATATCCCTGGAGTCTGCCTGTATCTGTATTAGTGTGCTTTTAAGTGGAGGGCTTTTGAAAATGGGTCCATGATGTCGAAGAGCAGAGTGGCAGAACTGCTGTGGGCCCGGGGAGGCCGGATTCAGCAGGTGACCTGTGTGGTTGCTTTGTAGCCAAATTAATCCTGCTGTGCACAAGGCTTGGATTCTCACATGGGCAATGGAAGGTAGCGCTGTTCCTCACTTGATCCTGCCAGTCTTGGTCTCTGATGGTGCCTATCAAAGGCAGCTGGATGGTTACTGAGGCTGCAGGGAAATGCTGGAGGCCAGCAAATCCTTCCAGCAGCGTTTGCTGGTGGTGGGCACGGCTCTGTGCATGGGGGAAGCCTGGGGGTTGTGTCAGACTGCTCCGTGGAGTCGAGTGTTCTGCTGAATCAATGCCACGTGGCCTGGCAGAGCCTTATCAGAGACCCATCCCGTGTTGCCCAGCTGTCTCCCTCTGCCGTGGGGATTTCATTGCTTTAAGACAGGAAAAGGAGAAAGTGAGCTGTGGCCTCTCTGGAGTGGGGTGGCTCAGCTGAATTTGAGACGGCAAGGCAGGTTCGCTTCAGAGGGATGGGCTCTGGAGCCAGGCTCCTCGCAGGTGACCATTCCTTTGCTCCAGGGATTTCATCAGCTGTCTGCCAGACAAGAACATCACCTGTCGCCCACAGAAATACTGGGACGTCTTTTATTGTCTAAAGTTTAAATAAATTGCTGATTTCCTGAGGTTTTTACTGCAACAATTGGACAACTACTTCCCTGACAGACTTTTTCCACTGTCACTGTCATCACCATTAAGCTCCCTCCCTTATTTCTGAAAAGAATGGTGAGCTAGTGACAGCTTATGCTATTCACACTGTCAAATGAAAAATCAAGTCTTCACCACGCATTCCTTTTTCCCCACAGGCTGACTTAAACTGCAACATCCAAGATGATACAGGAGCATTTTACGGAGTCACCAGTCAGTACGAGAGCTCAGAAAACATGACAATCACCTGTTCCACCAAAGTCTGCTCATTTGGAAAGCAAGTAGTTGAAAAAGTAGAGGTGGGTGTTGTGATGGGGTATGTGCCTTTGATCATTTTTTACCTTTCCTACACACAGACCTGTGTGGTGTGGTCAGATCTCTGGTTGGTTTGCTGTACAGTGATATTGCAGCTGGGGACTAAGCCCCAGACCCACATCTGTCGTGTACAAAACAGTTTTTGTGGGGGAATTTTAGCCTAGAGCTGAAGGTTGAGCCTTTACAGATGTCCTGGTCACTGTTTATGTCCTTCTTAAACTACGTATGTTTTCTAACCATGGTGACCATCAAAAAAAAAAAAAAAAAGTTTTTAATAATTTCCATTATTCCAATCTTAGAAAAAGCCAAAAATCCTCATAAACCACCATCTGAGCAGTTGGTAGCTGGAGAGCAGAAGTCCAAGAGTCACAGCCTTACCCTCCCTCAGCAATCTAAGTCAGTCTGGTTTTCTTCCAGCTGTAGTCCTACATCTTTCTGTAGTTCATAAATTGCCTATTAAGTCAAGCAATAATATATTTATGTTTGTATGTGCACACTTAAGCGCAAAATATATAAGCTTATTTTTGCTATTGCCTTTGCAGACAGGTGCCTCAAAAATCCTGTAAAATCATCTTACCATGATTTTTGGCTTAATTCATTTTTACTCAGTTTGGGACTTTATAATCCTCATCTATTCAGTTTGTTAATTTGCAGGTTAGAGAACAAATAGTGATATTATAATTTTTTATAATTAAGATCCCTTGCATTTTTAGCAAGGCATTGCACAGGTCAGGCAGGGAGTCAGCAAGCAGGCATGTGTGTGTGTGTGTGTGTCTGAGCCACTTTCTCGTTTCCCTGCCTTCACAAAAAAAGAGAAAAACAGATTTAGCAGTGAGGTTTTTTCTGTCTCTGAATTATCGCATTCTAAATAGGTTTTGTTGTTTTCAGACTGAATATGCAAGGTTTGAGAACGGCCGGTTTGTGTACAGGATAAACCGCTCTCCGATGTGTGAATATATGATCAACTTCATACACAAGCTGAAGCATTTACCAGAGAAATACATGATGAACAGCGTCTTGGAAAACTTCACAATTTTATTGGTATGGACTGGCTTTTTATTTTTCCACTTCTAAGATACTCTCAAGCTTTGTATGGCTTGCTCAGCTTGTAATGTTGGGAACCAGTTCCCAAATCCCTTAGTCATTGTTGCTTACCAAACAAACTGTCCCACTGACTTCAGAATAATTCTCCTGGAGCTGGCTATAGACGCTCAGGATGAAAAGGCTCAGCTGGCTGTGAGTGCGAACAAACATCTTTGTTACTTTCCACAAATTTCAGCCTACTTCTCTGTTTTTTCCATTCGAGTCTGGGGTTTGTAGAGAGCCTGAGGCAGTAACTTTGAACCATTGTGATCATCTCACATGTTCTGACCGGGGCTCGGTTACGGTGCTGCAGATGTTAGTGGCGTTAATTAGTTCTTGGGCAGGGAAAACAGGCAGCAAACGCCCAACAGGTGACCTAAAGTACAGAGAATGGGCCACGTGGTGGCCTTTGAGACAGTTTCATCCAGTGACCCAGCTTGCTTTCCCTGTTGCTCTGTGGTAGCACCTCAGCCTGAAGCCTTGAGAGGCTCCCTGGAGCAGAGGCTAGACAGTGTTAAAGGAATAAAGTAGGTCTTTATTAAAAGGCCTTCAAAGGATGCACCTTGGGCAGTACCAGAGCCCAGCTGTGACTTTACCCAAGATGGACCCAAGATAGACCCAAGATGGACTCTGGGTCACGAGTTTTCACACTTTTATAAGTTTTGGTCCTTTTCCATATTGGGGTTAATTGTCCAATTGCAGCTCCAGGTTATGCAGTCCCATCCTCCCAGGTTGCTCGCCTCAATTCTCTGCTGTTTGCACTTTTTGGGCCCGAACCTGCAGCGGTGTCCTTGGTTCTCAGGCTGGAAAAGGATTGGTTTTTGTCTGACTAAACTGTGAGAACTTGCTAACACTTTATATGAAGCTCAGAGCTACACACCAATGCAGTACAGAACCTGGAAAACATGCGAGCTAAAACTTAAGGCATCAAGCCAAACTCTCAGAGCCGCGTGCCCCTGCTGCCAGGGGATCCAGGCAGGACCGAGGTGACACAGGTCACTTCTTGTTCCACTGCTGTTCCCAGGTGTGTAACGTTCTGTCTGCCTCTTCCTTCCCCCACACAGGTGGTAACAAACAGGGATACACAAGAAACCCTGCTCTGCATGGCTTGTGTATTCGAAGTGTCGAACAGCGAACATGGAGCACAGCATCACATCTACAGGCTTGTAAAGGACTGAGCAGTTATTTATATATACACTTCATTTCACTTCTTTATCAAAACACAGACTGTAAACCTCAACACTAAGTGGCAGTGCCTCTGGCCCAACTTTCACCCACATTTTTCTAAATCCTGTTTTAGTGAAGTCATTTTTAATGTGTTCATATATAATTGTAGCTGTGAAATTCTGGTACAGTTGTAAAAATTATTTCTAAAACTAAGTGTTCTTCAAATTTGTAAACCACAGTTCTTTGGGAAGACTGTATTTAAGAACCTAATGCCTCTGTCTGTGGAGGCCTATTTTTAATTCTGATAGAAAAATGTATGACAGAGCATTTGCCATGGGGAAAAACTGACAGCATTTGTAAGAATTTATTTTGTTTTTTTTTCCAACATGAAATACTTGTTTTACAGTGCAAGTGGAATTGAAATGAATCTTTAGCTATAACTGTAAATGAGTACACAAAGTTAATAATCTCTATAGAATTATCTTTGTAACTAATTAGGGTGGAAGATATGGACGAATGTAATTCACTAAATTATTTTTTAAAATGAAACATTTTTCTGTTTGAAACCAAATGAAAAGTATAGCCTTAAGAAATGCCTGATAGAAACAGACAGGTCCTAAAATTAGGCAAATTTTGTATTTTTTCTCAACACTAAAACTAATCTTCTAATCCATTAAACTTTCAAACAGGTATTGCAGAGAAAGAAAACATCATCCCTTACCCCTAACATATCTAGTGTATTTTAAAAGAGTATAAAGTTGTATTGTACTAATATGAAAATTTGATTATTTAATGAAAAAGATGGCTCATTTTGCAATAAGTAGGTAAATACTGAAGATTTAGACTTGCATTATATGTAGTCTTGTGTGTGCGGTTATATTTTATATGGACAACTATGTTTTCTAATAAGTTGAGCAAAAAACTTGCAACTCTGAAAACAAGAGATGAACGGAAACAACTGACATTGCGACAGCAAACAGAGAGCAAAACACTGATGTGTTTGAAAGAAAGACCTCTGAAATGATCAGCAGCTTTAATAACTGTGAGACGCTAGAAAATCACAACCAACATCAGGCAAAGAAGATTGGAAAGCGGAGAATTTCATTATTTTTTTTCTCCTTTTCCTCTTAATCATGGTGCTCTTACACCTCTCCTAGTTGTCTCTCCAGGTCTGGCAAAGACCTTATCCGACACAAACACACACCTGCCACGTGGGGTCTGCTGTCCTCTTGGATGTGGTAGTGTTCATCCTTCTGATAAATTCAGGGAAGACTCCAGGAAGTGAAGCACAGCTGGAGATATTTTAATACTGTGTTCACACCACGGCCGTGGGTGTGAGCGATTGTCTGGGGTCTGCACACGTGAGAGCAGCAGTCTCACCCCTCCTGTTCAGGACAGAGGGTATTGCTCAGCTCCTCTCCTTCTGCTGCCCCTCGTTGCCCAAGCAGAAGTTGTCTGGGGAGGTGCTGGGCCAGCAGAGGCTTCTCAGGCAAAACGTTTGTCTGAAAGGCTGAGGGCTGCCCGACCAAGCACAAGCCACCTTAGTGATTAGTGATGAGTTATCAGCAAAGAGGGCTCTTAGGAGAGTCCCCTGCGGTCCTGACTCAAAGCTCACGTTTAGCAGGCCCCTGCTTCCCTTACCCCTTATGATACGTTCCTGTAGTATCATACTTTTTCCTCGTTACCAAAAGTCAATTTAATGCAAAACCAGCACACTTCCCATGCACAGCTTAAGCATAGAATTTACTCCCAGGCCCACTGCTGTAGTCTTCAAACAAGCAAGACTAATTCTTGAAATTATATTCCCGCATAGTCCTTTCTGTTAGAGTTGCCCACTGTTGAAATGCCTGGACTAGACTAGAGCCTAGGCAAGGTAGTGGGTCAGACCTGGCTCATCCCTAACGCTGGTGAGGTCTCGGGTACGAGGAGGGTGCACACATCACTGAGGGGAAGGGAGACTGCTTTAATCCCTCAGCCTGACCTGGCTCCGTGAGGTGGATGGTGTGGATGGCTGCTGTGATGTCTAGCTGTTACCTGCTTGTGGATATTAGGGCTGATGATCTTTCAGTTGATACTCTGCGAAGCGAACAGAGAAACGTGTCCATGGCAAGGTCTCTTTTAATGCTCATTTTTAACACTAACGATCACATCAGGAAAAGCACTGCATTGTAACAGCCTAACGGTAGCCCTTTATTCTAAGCACTTGGTGTTACAAGTCAAAAACTACTTTTTGGTTTTTGTTCTAAAGTTGTCTTTTATTTAGGGTTTGAATTGTGGGTTTGGTGATTTTTTAGGTTTTTTTTCAATAACAAGCAAACTCTTTAAAGCATATAAAGTATGTAAGTCAATTTGCAAAACCAGGTACAGTTATTTTTTTTTAGTAGGATCTGGCACACTACATATGCCATAACTATAGGATATAAACAGTCACAATGTTTATTGGTGTTCACATATGTAATGTTAGGGAAACTACTTCCATCGTCTTTTCTTTACACTTCTGTAAATGATCCATACCCTGTATATGTTAATTCTTAAAAGCCTTAATCCTTCAACTGTTGAGTGTGGGGTGTGTAGTCCAACAGGCTGCCTGTAAACTGTGAGCTCTTTTGTAAGCTGGAAGTACTTATCTTGTTACTGTTACTTTTTTGTAGGAACCTTTTAATTGAGAGCTGCCAAAGCATTACAATATGCAGTGCCTTAGCATTATATTAGAAGTACCTTTTAGCCTCTTAACATTAAATTTTTTACATTGTTTTTTATTAATTGGTTCCATTTTTAAAATACCCATATTTTTCCCCGCAGAAACGCTCTTTGACTGCTTGGTCTAAACCAGCTGTCTGTGCAAGTCAGTCCCATTGCAGTGAGATGCCTATACCAAAAGGAAAGGCTACAGATCCCTAGTTCTCCGTGAAAAGTGAATTGTATTAATGAATGCTGCCTTTTAAAATTTCATGACCAAATAATTAATTGTGACTCTTCTGCACTCTAGCATGAAAGTGCCTTTGGTTTGAAATTCCAGCTTAGAAAAGTGCTGCCATAATAATGACAATTTGTAGAGAGACCAAAAATATTTAGTTATCACCGTAATGCCTTTGGTTTATTGGAATAAGTTGAATCTACAGGCCTCCATTCACAAAAGAGCACCATTCATAGCAAAGGGATTTTGCTAATGATCAGCCTGCTGAAGAAAAATCTACTGTTTGCCATTTCTGACAGCATTGCAAACCAGCAACTGATTCGTCTGTGATATAAAAAAGAAAATATTCCCATTTATATTCTCTTCATCTGGTCATGCATCTGCATAATGAGATATCCATATCCTACAGAATTTCAGTGGACACACATGGCTTCATCAATCTCCTCTAATAGTATTTTGGTATCTGTGAAGATTCTTTGCTTAGACAGAAGATTATGTTTACAAAGTTGTGCATGCTGGAGGTCAGATGCATAAAACAAGAGGAACATGGAGAACTGAGCATAGCAAGGGTAAATGCAATCGTGTGGGTATAAACATTGAGATGTTGAGTGTGAGCGTTGTGGATGAAGGTGCTGGTGGGGAAACTCTGGCCAGCACGACCCAAAACACAGGGTTGTTTTGTTTTCCTCCCAGATGATGTCTTGGGGGGGGGAAAAAAAAAAAATTAGCTCCTCTTAATAATGTGTCTGTATTTGATACCTTCTGTGAACGGGGGCCATACTCTCCACCACAACTGAAATCAATGGGAAGAGGAGCAACATTTTAACAATTTTAGAAAGAACAAATATCAGCAAAACCAAAAGCTGTCAGAGGGATTATATAGTTGTGAATACAATGTTAACTTGATTTTTAAAGTATTTGATGAAAACTAAGATTAACTTTTTATATAGAGAAATATTGTGACACTGTGTGGTAAATATTGTGATAATTCAAATTCCCTTTCTCTAAAATATTATTTTTGTTATTCCTTCAAGGTCTAAATCTTACTTACCTCTATAAGACAATTAATCCTGTTGAACTCAATGAGACTGAGGTAGGGCAAAGACATTTTTGGCCCACAAGCAGAAAGAAGATACTTTTTCAGTTATTGCCAAACATTTTGGCTGTACTAGTCAATGTTGGTGATAAACTACACCTCTGTCTCGTTCAAACAAGCATAATGGTACCATTTGGGGCTGTTAAAAATTACTACTAACAAATGTAGTTTTGCTTACTTGAATTCCAGACGGATTTTGTTTAGGTACTGCACCACTATTTTGAAGGAATTGCAGATCCAATGCCTGTTTCTCACTTTCCCTCTCCACCACAGCTACAGCTCAGTTTGGCAGTAGCTTGTCCCGTGGAGCCCCACGGGATGGGCTATTGGGAATAATGAAGGGTGTACATTAATGTTGAATGTAAGTAACTGGCCAGTCCAAGGCAGATACGACATTTGACGTGCTAATCCATATCTATTTATTTTTCCACTGCGAGTCCCGGGGCATGCCTGCTGCCTGAAGCAGTGCCCCTGGGATTTTCCTGGAGCCCTCAGTCGGTCACACTGAGGGCCCTGATGTCGTCCCCCCTTTCCTTTTCCCATGAGGATACACGTGCCCGGGCACAGGCGGATGTGAGGAGTAGAGCCCGGCTTTGTCCTTTGCTCAGGATGATCTCCTTTCCCCCTCTTATCTTTCATAACCAGTTGTTTAGCCCCGCAAGAAAGATTGAGGCTGGATAAGTCAAAGTGCAAGAAACACTCTGGACATCTTCATCTTTTAACTTTTCAGGTCATTCTTGCTGAGATCATGTAATTAGTTTTAGTGTGTAAATTAAATCTTCAATGCACTCAGTTGACTAAAAGGAGATGGATCCCTGTTACCTCCTTACAGAATATGTGTTTTTGTTTTTGTTTTGTTTTGTTTTATGGGCCTCTGATTCAGGCTCATGACTGCAGACAAAAAATACAATATGTGCCTGAAAAAAAAAAAAAAATAAAGACAAAAGAATTTTATAACATTGAAAACCTGAATAGCCTTTAATTCTTCAGTACATTTTATGTAAAACAGGTTGGGTTTTTGTTTTGTTTTGGGGTTTTTTGCCATGTGCATTTGTTCACATTTGTAAATGACGTAATGGAATTCTCACTTTATGTTTATTTGTGTAATGTGTATAAAATGGGTTTGTGACTTAAGCATATTCATATATGGTCAGTGGTTACTTTAATATTGTACTGCTGCTGGTAACTTTTGATGTAGAACTTGCCTTTTGATGATAAAGTACCTCTAGGTTAGACAGTGAGGGAAGGCTCTTGGAAAAAACTGAATGTTCTCCAATGTTTTCTTAACGTATTTGCAGAAGCTTTCAAAAGGAGTTTCAGTCAAACCTCTTGGCAGTACAGTATTCTTGTATTTGTTATTGTCTGTGTGTAGGTACTGGTACCTTTTTTTTTTTTTGTTTTGTTTAAAATGTTTTAAGTGTTGGCTTTAAAGTGAATTTATCTTTAGTATGATAGTAATATGAAAATTATAGGTTTTGTGTGCAGAGAATTTTTTTATAAAGTGCTTTGTAAAAAAAAAAAAAATGTATTCTAGCTTTCGCGGTACATATGTGTGATAACTTTAATATCCATGACAGTTAAGTGCAATTATTTCATCACTCTAAAAATGCTATTTTTGTGTCGGTTACTGCAGGTGTTTTCATGTCTTTGCAAAGTGACACATTTTGATGCCTTCTTGATAAAGTGGTAGAATTTTTGTAGCTTTCTAGAAACTTTGTATTCATACAGTATCAATTGAAAATAAAGAAAATGAAAGTGTTTTGTGCATTTGTCATAATCTCTTACATCAATCTCTTCTTGATGTTGGGTGTAGCTTTCAAAACCCTTTTCCAAAATAGCACAAGGCCAGACTTGCAGCAATGCCTGTCTACCTTCCTCAAGATGCAAGGGAGATGCAGCAGGATTTGCAGAAGCCTGGAGGGATGGCACTCGAGGCTGGCACATCTGGAAGCTGTGTTCAATGAAGACTCCATCATCCAAGTTCTTGCCTGCGTGTCTTCCTAAAGAAACGGTGGTGGATTTTCATGAAACATCTTCTAAACCATACCATTACAAGGGGAGAAGCCACCCATCTCTCTTAATTCCAGAAGCAGGAATGGCCTGTTCAAAATATTACAGAATAAATGGTACAAATGCATCATTAACTGAGCAACTAGAACTGACTGCGGAGCACAGGAGTTATCTGAGGCTGTTTCTTCCAGGACACTGACCTTTGTGGGAACTGAGGTCCTAAAAATGTGCCATGATTTCAAGAGATTCATTTCTTGTTTTTCTTAAACCACCTGCCCCTCAGCTGACAGCTGTACATGGTATGACGAGAGGAGGGAACAGGATCAATTCAATTTGCCTCCTGCATTCACGAAGTGAAACCACCTAGCTAGGGGAAAAAAAAAAAATAGAAGAAGAGAATAAGAGGAATATCCTGGATCAAATGAAATCAGTGGAGGAAAGACCAGGACTTGGTAGGATAAAAAGAACTACATCTGGCTTATCTTCTGCTTCCATGGGGGAGCAGTGCTTTTGAATAAACCACATGCCCCTCCCACACTCCCCAACTCTCCTTTGGGTGGCAGATGTTCCACTGCTCTTTTTAAAATGCCAGCAGAGCACACACCCCTCCCCCTCCCGTGTGCAGGATGAATGGGGTGAGAACAAGGCACAGATACGGTCTGTTTTGACCCTGTTTTCTCTTCTTTGTTCCAATTAAGTATATGGCTTCAGCCCTTTGAAGTGTGTTAGCTCTTTCAGAAGCAACCTGCTTGTTAATTAAGGTTCTGCTTCTTAATTAATTTAGGTTGAAGCCATAACTCTTCCACCTTTGGGAAGATGTCACGCAGCGTTCTGGACTGGGAGTCCCCATGTAGTGTCACCATCACTGCGGAGCTGGTTTCAGTGGGAGCCACAGCCCCTCCCTGACTGAGCGTGGGATTGGGCTGGTTTGCATGGGCAGGGAACAAAGAAGCCAGACCAGTTACTCTGTGCCATTTTATGGAGCACAGAATCCGTTTGTAGTCCGTGGCCTTTTATGTGGATTTTAATTTTTTTTTAAGAGGCGGCCTATTTGACCCTACGAATCCTGGAGACATTTCACACTCCCAAACCCCCGAGTAAAAGGAGGGCTCAGAGCTCAGCAATGTGTTAGCAGATGTCTGCAGTCCCCGCACACAGCTCTAGCTGTTCATCCCAACCCCGACCTTTTGCAGCCTCACTATTGTCGTGTGGGGCCCCTTGAGCAGGAACAGCTGAACAATCTGTCACCCCAAACAGAGGAAGCTTCGAAATGTTCATGAATAATTACCTGCCTTGTAGGGAGGTGTGACACTCTATGAACTGTTGTGTGTTGCTGATGTTCCCTCAGAGCCAGAGCTGTGCTGGGGACTCTAGGAGGTGGTAAGGGAGGGAGGGAGTGGGTAGAGAGACTCTGTACTGGGAGTGAAAGGAAAAGGAAAACCGTACAAACCCAGAGTGCAAGCGGCTGCGAGAAAATGAAGAGCAGGGCATTGCTTTTCAAAGAAAATGCAAAGCTGAAGGCAGGACAAAATAGGAAAAAGGGAGGAAAAGGATCATTTAAAGACCACCACCATCAAAACACTGTCCACTGCCACTGTCAGAAGACAGTGTCCATCTGTCCACTGTCAGAAAGAAGGCAGGAGAATCAGAGTAAAAAAAAAGCTACAGCAAAACAGACAAACATTAACCTAGGTAATATAATTTGGTGCTTTTTGGTTTGGGGTTTTTTCCCTCCCTCCTTTATGACTTTTTAGTAGCCCTTTCTAGTCTGGGACGTACCCTCTTTAAGCTTAATGGAAAGGGCTGCTGGAGACTCCATTCTTATATGCTCCTCTGGGGAGACTCAATAATGCCCAGCAAGGCACCTTGTAGCCTCCCTGACAGATGAAGAGCTGTCAGCTCCATTTTGGGAGAGAGAGAATGAGCAAAATGAGCAATGGTCAGTAGAGTATCTGAAACAACGAGGTGAGCAAAGACACTAGAGAGCAAGTGACTGCTCCCAATTTACCCATCACTGGGTGTTTCTCAAGCCATCTTCTTTCCACAGATCTGTGGGTTTGGGTGCATGCGCAGAGTCCATTATAGGTTTAGGTTGATGAATTTCAAAAATACTGCTTTCCATACCCCTCACTGTCCTAGAGCTAAGAGCATAAATGTGTAACCTTGATGTTATCAAATGGGAGCAGAAAGCCAAAACCCATTTTTTTTATCATAAATCTGCTTTTAAACCTCTTTATCAGCTTTAAGAGATGTCCACACACAAAATTTTGGAGCCCTTGGCATCACAGCTGTCTCCTAGCTCTGTTAAAGGCAGTGTCCCATTATTGATGGTGGTTGGGGCCATCAGAGAAAAAGGTGCAGGAGCTGTGATTAATATGTCTAAATCCCTTTTCATTCCTCTTACTTGCACAGGTCAATGAGAGGATTAGTCCTTGCCTTGCAATGCACCTTAGTGCTCTGCCTTCTGGACTTGCAGCAGACAGGGAATGGCAGCAGCTTTCAAACTTACCCTCTGTTGGAACAGGGCACTGAGCTGCATGAGCAGCTGACTTTGCCAGGGGTTTGGCAAGCTACGAACTGATTTCTTTTCCTGCCCCAAGCAGGTAAGTTTATTAGCCATATTTAAAGGTGCTTCTTCAAATTTTTTCTGTTGGCAGAGACCAAAGAATAAGGGAGTTTCATTTTCTAGACTTCTAAAAATTCCTTCCAGCTTAAGTCATATGTTCTCTGCAGTGTTATCAGAGATTTAATTTTTTTCCAAGATAATTGTCTTATCTTACCCTTTCACCTGTTGATACTTAAAGTTTCAGCTTTTGTATTTTTCAGATTCTGTGCTGTTTCAGTGTGTAGTTCTGGGTTTCATATTAAGTGCATCACTGCGATGTTGAACTTCTTAGTGAGCAAATGTTCCTACTTGGCAAAATGGACAAGAACAGCATCCAGGTTATAAACACTTCCTTTCTGACACAGCTTTATGCTAGTTGGAGGAGATGAAGGGGGGAATGGGGTCTTCTTATTGTTTGGCCCTTCCTTTAGGTTTAAAACATGAACCCGCACAAAAAAAAACAGGCAGTGAAGGACTAGATTCAACCACACTGCACATATATCACAGCATGCCACAGTGCAGACAATCTGATGGCTTCCTTGTGAAATATCTGTATTGGTTTTACTATGATTATATGATATTTTTGATTAATATCAAAAGGGTTTAAGCAAAGATTTTTCACCAGAACACCACGATGGGTGGAAACTTGACGGTGCAGTTCACCTCCAGAGTTACCAACAGTAATGTGGGAGACAGAACACCAGTCTCAGCAGGGTTCACACTGCCTATCTCCTGCAGTGATCTCCTGTTTGGAGGGAGGAGGTGGTGAGTAATAACTGGGAGGTGCCCCGAGACTCGCCAAGGACAGGCTCTGGATAGGTGCGAGGAACGGGGAGATGTGGGGCAGGAACAAGCAAACTCCAAACTTCCTCCAGACTCTTGTTTTCCTGGCCTGCTTTCACACATCTCCCAGATGACTAAGGACACAGTGTTCTGTGAGCAGTAATTACATGAAAGGGATGTCTTGAGACCTTAGACAGCACCCCCTCATTTTTGCAGAATCTTTCTCTGCAACTGGGCCCTTCTCTGAAAGGCTATTCCTTGATCATCAGGCTCCACAATTCCTCTTCACTGCACTGCACACAGAGCACTCAGACAGAGCTATGGCATCAGACTAACAATTTTTTTACTCCATGCAAAAAAAATACATCTTCCCATTAAGAACATCAGTGCTGGAAGTGGCACAAAGGTGACAGGAACTCCAAGAGAGCAAGGCTAAGGGCTCAAGAGCCACAGAGAGGATCCATGCAGGTGGTCAGGAAGGCTCTCCGTACATCCTGCTCTAGGCAAGGGTCGTTTCTCAGCTGGGGAGGAGGTGGGAGGAGAACCCTCTACACCTGCAAACTGTAGCACCAGGGAATAAGTACAAGCACAATGGAGGAAATTAGCTTGAAGGTACTGGAATAGTAATGGAAAGGAAAAATTAGCCAGAGGGATTAGCCATGATCTGAAGATGAAGCAGGAGATAAGGTAAAGGCTGTTCCAGGGAGCTACAGAGGAGAAGGATTTTCCACCCCTTTTGGTCAGACATATGAAAAGGCAAAGCCAAAGTCTGTGTTGGTCAGCTAGAGGCAGCTGGAAATGTATCTGAGAAAGAGGAATGAACCCAGAGGACCTGCCTGAGGAAAGAATGCAAGGTGCTCATTCATATGAATTAATATGTATATGGCCAATATCTGGTAGGGAACCACTGAGTGGTGGAAGGAGAGAAGAACATCAGACAATACCTGAAATACTGAGAGAATGGGAGCAGAGCTCTCTGTGTTTGAGTAGATGGATCGTTGCAGGTGACCACTGCCAACGTCAGAAGTTTCTGCACAAATTAGGCTTTCTTGGGCGTGTCTGTGCATGGGAAAGCTGTGCATGCAGCAGCAGACAGATTTACAGATAAGAAAGATCTGGGAGGGGGTGGAGACTTCAAGATCAGGGCTCCCCACAGGTTTCCTGTGAAGGGAGATAGGTGGGAGGTCGAGGGGAGCAAGGAAAAACCACACAGATAGCTCTGCCCAGTTTGGGCCTGTGAAGTGTCTGTCAGCTCCAGCAATCATCCCCTCCTGACTCTGAGAGTGTGTGGTGGCTGCTTCCGTCTGCAGAGGGGCCTGGAGAGGCTGACAGCCCTCCAGACACACGCTCAGGGCTGAGGAAACAGGATGTGACCTGGAGCTCGTGCTCGGCCACCCGTTGGCAGGACAGACGAGTATTTCTGTGTAAGAGATGGTCATCGTTACAGAGGGGATCTCTGGGGTTTTGTCACCCTCAGAGTGCCCAAATAACAGGCATGCAACCAGGCTGTGGGAGGTGGGGGTGCCCAGTTTCTTTAACAAATGGAAATAGGGGGATTCTGTGTACTATTTAAGCTTTTTTGTTCAAAGGTGAAATACTTCTTTGTTCAGCCATTAGAAAAGTAACCAAGGAGAAGCTGCAACTCTGGGCTCCGAGCACGTACTGCTCAGCTCTGCTGAAAACTAGGAAACAGCCCTGGTGTTGAGAGAGTTCACAGCCCCACACAAGGGAAAATATAGGAAATATGTAGGAAAATACAGTATAGGAAACTCCAGGCATAGAGAGGCCTTCGCAAGAGCCAAAGGAGTAGAAATTTCTCTGCCACAAGTGAATGAAAAAGCTTGAAAATCAGACCAAGAAACAAGCCAAAATGTCTTTAGAAGAAACATCCATTCTTCCATCCTTCCATTTCAAGATTGTTATCAATCCCTGTAACAATTGGATTTATCTCTTCATGTGATAACCAAGTCAAGGTTTGTGCTTATATGAAGTACCAGTTTGTGATCTGAACATCTCACAAAAGTCCCTCAGCCAGGAGCCCAGAAGGCTCCACATTTTCTTCAGTCCTTCCACTGAAGAGGCCCAGATATCTGGGGATGCTCAAGGAAAGGATGAGGCCCCAGACAGCAGCTATACCCTGAAGGATTCTGGTGTAAACGTCCTGGTTTGGCCCTCATTGGCCAATTTCAAACTGGCCAATTGCTGCTGCACTGCAATGTCAGGTGGACCACGGGGTGGTAGTGAGGCTCATCAGGCCCTGCTGTGCTCATTTCGTGGCTGCAGAGTGGCCCAATCCGTCTACCTGCAAGCACCAGGTATAACCAGGTTAGATAAGAGCATTACCACCGTGCGTAACCTTTGGACTTTGGCTTGAGGCTTCTACTTTCCCTTCTGGAGAGAACACGTCGTATTTCACTGCCTGCTTTATTTCTTTCTCCTTTATTGCAGCTGTGCTCAGTACCCCACACAGATTGATTTTCCTGGAGGCACAAACAAGCAGATAGAATCCAGAGGAGGTTTAAATAAAGGGAATCATTGTAAATGGTCTTTGAATTAATAAATATATAAAGATAAATAAGAAGCATAGAGATATATAGGACGTACAGATCGTACAAACAAATCAAGACCCATCTGTTCAGTGTGCCCTCAATGCTAGGATATCCAGGAAAGCAATAGGTTTTGCTGGACACACTTGTGATCCCAGCTGGGATACAGGAAATTTGCCACAATATCAAGTCATTGAAGGATGGATCCCAAGATAATAAAGCATGCCAAATAGGCAGAGTTTACCCAAAAAGAATACCTAAAAGGCACAGTCTAGCTTCTCAGCTAACTAAATTCAGGCTGACAGAATATGCACTTCCACTGTAGCCACTACTAATTAGCAGAAGAGAAAAGAACTACCAATTTACAGGTGCTCGTGACCTGTAGGCAGAGGTGATCACTGATTTTTAAGAGATTCTTAGGTTCTCACCTTTCTTTCCCCCTCCCATATTCCTGTCAGCCACTGACCTTCCTTTGATCTGCTGTAAACCTGGAATTTTGTCTCTCTTCTCCTCTCTGGATCTGTGTTCAAAGAGAAGAGCTGCAGCATTCATCATGAATAACTATGCACAGCAGCTCCTTCTGAGTGTCCTTTGGAGGTGGACTTACTCCTTCGTGCCTAATTAGGAGAATATCAAGTAGGACTCTGAACAGAAGGGATTTCGTAAGATTTTTCGTAAGGTTTTTGGACTTCTCAGTCTTCTCTGGTGCACAGTCGGAATACATAGAGTAGAAATTCATCCATCAACATAAATTAGGCCCTAGATTGGAATGATTTGATTCACCTGAACAAAACATACAAGAATGCCTGTTTGTACTCCTCTTTCTTGCTGTCGTCTGTCTCAGAAACACAGTTTGGTTCTTGGGAACAGCTTGCATCTGCTACTCCAGTCTATATGTATTTTTAGGAAGCTACCAATATAAGTAAATGCAATACATTGTCTTTCCCGTTCTCTTGCAAAGCTCTCCTCTGCTCCATCAGCATCCTCTCTGTCACTTTCAGCTGCTAAATCAATTAAACATTTAGATCTGCTGAAAAAGGGGGAAACTGTACCGGTTACCATAACGTCTTGACTTCTGGACTTCTGCTAATTCTATTTCAGGTCAATTGTTTATTTCACTGCCAGTACAATAAGCCATGTACTCTCCTGGCTTCCATCCAGATTCTCTGTCACCTGTGTGATACCCTGTGCACATAAAATGACAGAGGTTCTGCCTCTCCTGGAGACCTCTATGAATAAAAAGAAATTTAAAGTGCCAGTTTACCTCCAGCTTTACTCCCAGCTACTGGCAAAGGTAGGTCTGGAGGAGACTGACCTCAATTTGAGTCAGACTAGCCTTGTACCCCTCCAAGACCAAGGCCAAATGCCACAGATACTGGCCCTGTGAGAGATGCTCAGTGGCTTTGCCAGCCTGGGAATACACCTGTGCATGGGATGGTTTAAAAGCTGAGTGACCTCAATTCAGTTGAGCACCTCAATTGAATTACACGGTCTAAGGGAAACTAGGACTACTAAGCACATAGAAAACATCTCTCTCCACAGGAAAGTTATTTCTCAAAAGGTTTTTGTGCTTACCAAATTATCTGATCTCTGCTTAGTGCAGAAGGGTTTTCCTTTCTCTTTGAACTGAATTTCAATGTGTCCTTGCATGAAGAGCATAATGAATTACATGCCTACGGCAAGGGCTGTTTGAAGCACTGTCCTTTATTCCTAGACCCATTTCCAGGGAAGGTGAAACTGCGGTGTAGAGCACCTCTGGTTTTATCACAGATCCCCTCTGCTACGTCACTTTTTGCTACGTCTCATCTCAGAGGATGAGACTTGGGTGGGCAGGATTTAGCACAAACACAGCCTGGCTGATGTGCCCTCTTTCAGCCAGGCAGGTGGGAGTTGTGCCTCACTGGAAGACAGGCATGACAGAGCCTGTCACCTGAAGGTAGAGCACAGCATTTTAGGACAACTGTGAGGCACAAATCCAAGGATCAATTCCTTCACCTCCCAAAGGCGTGCAAAGATAAACACCAGAGAGACAGAGCCCACAGAGACAGAGCCCACAGAGACAGAGCCCACAGAGACAGAGCCCACAGAGACAGCTGGTGTCAGTGCTGCAGAAATATAACTGTCCAAGTTAAACCACAGAAGCTTATGGGGACTTAGGAAAACAATCCCACCCTCAGGGAAGTGGGGCATTTGAAAGTGCTTATCAGGCATGCAGCCCATTTTCAGTGACTGGCGACTCACCCTGGACATGCCTTGTGCAGCCTGAAGACAGCCTCACAAGCAAAATATAAAGTGTCATTTTGGCTCTTTTTGGGGTGCCATCCAGGAAGGGCCCCTCACCTGCACACCTTCCAAATTCCTGGCTGGTAGATGCAGGAAGATTTCCAGGCCCAGTGCTACCAGGCCACTCACAACAGGGTGGCAGCAGCATGGGCAGCCTGTGCAAGGAAGGGGTCAGGCTCTCATCCGCTTCTCTCAGTCACGAATGGGAGATCTCTCTCTGCCACTCTACCCTGAGGCCCAGGGAAGCATCACTATTTTTCCAGCTCTGCCTTTACTGAATAACTCAGCTAATAGCATCAGATGAAGCAGTGATTTTCTGATGTTTGGCCAAGCTGTTAACATTGTCATTCTAGCACATTTTAACAAGTACAGGCAGGTCTGGGCATTAGTCATATTTCTACAAACATGGTGGTGGTTTTTTTTCCTCTTTCTCTTTTCTAACAGCCATTTTACTGGGCTTCAAAGACGTCAGTGGAAACAGATGTGTGAATGTTATAAAATTACGCTGCCGCATCAGGGTTTTTTTATGGCTTTGTACAAGCTGTACGTCAAAAGACACTTCAGGCCGGAGGGCCGAGTGCTTTGCATTGAGAGAAGTTAGCATAAGGAATTACAGTCTGTGAAACGAGCACCCAGTCTTACCTGGATTAAAAAAAATAAAGAATAAAATAAATACTAAAATAAAACTCTCTACCCTGACTTAATTTCAATTCCATGTATACACTCACTATTCTACAGCCTCCAAATGGATGCTATTGGGGTTGTGCTACATCTGAAAGCACAGAACTTCAATACTTTGTCACATCCTCACTGCTCAACAGGTGGCTCTGGTACCATTAACTGTGTCCTGGAGAAGGCCTCTGTGGAATGTGAATCTTTCAGGAGCAGGTATTTCTTTTCCTGGGGCTCTTCTGAGCAGCAGCTCAGCCTGCAATCCCCAGTGAGGCCGTGCCACTCAAAGGCTTGTTGGAGAGAAGTTCACAGTGCAGACACTTTTGCCTCGTAGACTTGAACTGAAGGATTTCTGAAGGAAGCCTTGCAACGAGCCCTATTTTTGGGCAAAACATTGCCCCACTACTTCACCTCCCCTATACCAGCTGTTTGTGCAGGATGAGCTTCACGTCACTCAAGGAAGCATCCCATTTCTTCCCGCAGTGGAAGTCCGAGTGACTCGCAGCCTGGGCTGTGCCGGTGATGCGCGAAGCGGGCACAAGCACAGCTCCTCAAGGCCATGGCAGGATTAGTCACAGAGCAGCCCGTGCGCTCCGACCCGGGTCCCGGCCGAGCATCGCAGCCCCGCGGCGGCCGCCCAGCCGGGCCCGGGCTCCCCGAGGAGCACAGATCCCCGAGGAACACATATCACAGATTGCAGAGGGCATCCGTGGCCCGGGACCGCGCCGCTCGCGGGGCCAAACCCGGAGACACGGCGGGCAGATTGCGGAGCACCGGCCCCGGCCGCAGCCAGTCACGCGGAGCGTGCGGGCGCCGGTGGCTGCGCCCCCCAAACACATGCAGAGCAGAGTGACATATGGCAATTGGTGACTTCCCGGAGCAGGTGCCGCGGGGCTTTGGACGGGAGCGGAGCGGGTCCAGCGGCGCGGCTGCCGGCAGCGCTCCCGCAGCCCCGGGAGCCCGGCGTCCCCCGTGCCGCCCGCGCTGCGGAGCTCTGCCGAGAGCTCCCCAATTGTGCTCCCGAAGCTCTGCCCACGGGCCAGAGCCCGGGCCACGCCGAGAAATGGGGTTCGTGCAACCACGAGACCGAGGCGGACTCCTGTTCCAACTTCTTTGCTTTAGGGTTTCTATTCACATGCATATATATACAATACCACAGCCTGAAACAAACTACTCTTAAAAAGCTTTGCTTTTCCATTAAAAACTTCGGTTTCAATAGTTTCTCGCTATTAGTGATATAAGCAGAAAATTGGATAGTGGTAAACAGTGACATGTATATTATATTTTCAACCCTTTTAAGCTGAAGTTAAAAAGAGCAAAACAAGAGGATGATTTCCTGGCCGTTGGGACTGAGACAGAATGGAAAAGAGGTTCTATATGCTTGCTTGTGCAGGAAAAACGTGGGGGAAGGTTTCGAAATCCCAGCACGGGTCGCAGCTGTGCTCACCTGTGCAGAGCCATGAGATGAGCACACTGGGAACTACAGCCCCGGGCTGGGGCAGAGATAGAGAGATCTGCTCTTATCTCTTCCACTGACCACCTGCGTGACCACAGAACTCCCTTCAGCCCAGCATGCCTCAGAAATAAAGACATGATATCCCCAGTGCACTGTTTACAAAGGCCTGCTGGCTGTGGGGTAGACCATGACCTTACAACACTGAATCCTTTCACGTGGGTCACGGGAGCCTCATCAAACAGGAACAGCATCCTCAAAGCCAAGGACAAAATCTTTGTATCTTGTTCCCTATTGCTGGCACTATCAGCCTTTGCTCACTTGTCATTTTATGTTTCCATGGTGAAGAGGAATCCAAGTCTACATAGATTTAAAACACTTTGTATACAGACACTCAGTCAGGGGCCAAGCAACCAAAGCCAGAGGAAAACTACGTGGCTGCCTCACGCCATGGGTTGAGAACTGATACAGACTCTTGCCCTCCACGGATTTCTGCTTGAGCAGAGCCCAAGATGCACAACTGGGACATGGAGCTGGCAGCCACCATCACCCCTAAGAGAGCAGCTTGATTACTGCCCAGCTGAGAGCAGTTTTCTCTGCTTTCTGCTCCTTTTGCTTTTCAAGAGGTAGTGAAGCAAACACCTTGCCCTGAACTGGGGCCGTGGAGCAGCCAGGCTCTAAGTCAAGAGGCACAAAGCAAGTTGCTACCACCACATTGTAGAAGGAAGAAGCAAAGGAGAAACCATGGGATCCCCAAACTATTTTGCCACTGTGGCCCTCGGTGGGTGTCCGAGTTGCTGCGTTTGCCCGCAGAAGTCCGAGCCCACGCGGTAGGTCCGAGTAGCCTGCCTGCATCATGTGTGCTGGGTGAGCTCCAGCCATCTGTGCAGCAGCTGTCCAGCTCAGCCAAGGCTGCTCCAGACCCTCTGGACCTGCACTGTGTGCTGGTGCTCACGTTTGCAGTGCTCAGCCAATACCTCTGGCTGACTGGCTCACCATCCAAAACTGCTGTTTCACCCCTTCCTTTGTAGCAAAGTCCCAGACAAACAGCCTCAGTCCTCAAGCTCGGCCTGGAAAACAGTCGTGGGGGGAACAAGACAAGATGTATTCGGGGAAAACTAGATTTTCAGTGGTCCTGTCTCTGTGACATTGAGAACAACCTCTCAGGGAAAGGGTGTACGGGGGAAGAGCTTTACCTGGAGACTGGCTCCCTCTGCAGCCGGATGATCGGCATCCCGATCGCGGCATGTCTTTAGGCATATGTTTCACTGTTACCTGCAGCCGGAAAAACTTCTGGGAATGAATGGGCTAAGCATGGGAAATCTGTGCTCCTCAACAGGTTATTAGCTCGTTTTATGCTTTACAATATCACAGGGATGATGGATAAACTACCCCGGTGAAAAAGCAGACGGACTTTAAAGTTAAAATCACATCGCTGGAAAAAAAAGGTTACATCAAAATCTCCTGACCAGGTGGTAAAAAAAGCGCAGTAATTTCTGAGTTTCCTGGAATAACGGAGAGCAGAGCATAGCTCGAACAAACGGACCGTGCAAACCCTCTGCAGCGCTTCCCAGTTCAAAACCTTCCCGCTGGGCGCTTCTCCAGAGTGGGAACGGCAGAGCGGAGCGCGGCCGAGCGCATCTCCCGCAGTTCCTGCATCTCCCGCAGCTCCCGCATCTCCCGCAGCTCCTGCATCTCCCGCATCTCCCGCATCTCCCGCAGTTCCTGCATCTCCCGCAGCTCCCGCATCTCCCGCAG
>WAAG01031704.1:47845-62668 GCA_013390105.1 Tichodroma muraria | reverse complement strand
GCAGTTTCTGCATCTCCCGCAGCGCCCGCATCTCCTGCAGCTCCTGCACCTCCCGCATCTCCCGCAGCTCTCTCATCTCCCGCAGCTCCTGCATCTCCCGAATCTCCCTCTTCTCCCACAGCTCTCTCATCTCCCGCATCTCCCGCATCTCCTGCATCTCCCGCATCTCCTGCATCTCCCGCAGCTCTCTCATCTCCTGCAGCTCCTGCATCTCCCGCAGCAACACCGTGAGGGGACAGTCCCCGCACACCTCCCCTGCCCGCGACCGACGAAGTCCACGGGGAAGCCGCCAGCGCCGGAAGCGTGGAAATCGCCACCAGACACATCTCTAACAGGCGTGCTCTGGCTGGTATCAAGGGAGAGCATGAGGCTGGAGTTAAACGAGGGAAATTCCACAGTTTATATCATACGGGAAATCAGATTAGGTTATCGCTGGGGATGCTACAGGGTTTAAAGCTGTGAATCAGCTGGCAGGTTAATAGTTCCTGCATCTCACCTCACGAGAGTGAAACCCTCCCTGTGTGGCCGTCAGACCTTTTGAGGTGCTCTCTTTATTTCACAACACCCTGTTTGTGTAGGCTGGCCACCCTACTCAGTCCTCATCCACCTGGCACGTACTGCAGAGTGGGGAGAGGAGTCAACAAATTCCCTCCGTGTGTGGCAGTGCTTCCTCCGCCAGGTCAGCAGGCAGGACACTTCTCCCTGTGTTTTTTCTGCCCCCAAAGCCGTCAGATCCAGCAGCCTCGTTTGTGCTGAGCAGGAGCTGCAGCCGCCGTGGGATGGGGCCGGTGCAAGCCATTTGCCGAGCCAGGGAGCCCAGGGCACCACGGAGGAACACTGTGCTGGTAAATCTGTGCTGCATCAGTGCACAATGGAGCTCAGAGCTGCAGGCACTGCCAAGGCGGGCTCTGCCTTTACCACAGATTCACTGGAAACAGATGAGTGAAGTGTTGTCAACTTCAGCCCGCCAGAGACCATCTCATGCACCCCAAAAAACATGTGGTAGAGTTTTTTCAAATGAAAAATTCCTAGGAAAATCTAGCTGTTACCTTTTGGCTCTTCCAAACCACTGTACCCTAGAATGGAAACCATCCCATTTTACATTTATAACCATAAGACCTCTACAGATCCCACACAATGTCCCAGGCCTGGCTCTTAGGCCAGTGCTAAATATTGAGCCGTATCATAAAACTGTGGGAATTGTCAGCACTGAGTGGAGTGCGTGTTTATGGAGACAAATAACCCCATACAGGCAGACACAAATAACCCCCTTTCTTTGCTGGGCAGCAGCCAGTTCATTGGTGAGTGCCTCTTCCAACTTCTAGACTCAGTGCTGAGAGCCCAAAAAACCATCAGCCCAGAGCAATAGTCAGAGTACACTGTGTCAGTGTGAGCAGGACAGCCAGAGCACTTAAAAAGGACATGCCACATTTATTTGGCTGTGTGGAGAGTTCAGGGCTCATCTACTCATGAAATAAAGAGCATGTTTTTCTCTGTTTGCTCTCTTCAGGATTTGTGTCTGGATATTTCAACAGCCACTCATGGCAGCTGGAGGGATGGATAGTTATTATTATACATAGAAAACTTTAGCCAGCTAAGAGTCAGAAGAAAACCTGAGTAATGGTTCTGAATGTTCAAAACACTGTCCACAAAGTGAAAAGGGTGCATTGTGTCCCCACAAAAGGAAAAAAAACCCTGCCTGGTAGCATAAATTGCTTGTTTGCTGTAGAAAAATAAAATCCAAACTGATATAATACAAAGCCTAGTTCTGAACACATCACCTCTTTATCAGCTGCCAACTATCAATATCGTAAATTGGCTTTAGCCATCACACCTCTCATCTGTGTTTCACCTGTAGACACACTTACTAAAGCCAGGTGAAGGGAAGCCAGGCCCTTTCAGTGCCTCCCACTGGAGTAAAAGTTCATTAGCAGCACTGTGACAACAGCAGTTTGCACAGACCGCCTTTTACAGAGGAAAGCAGGAAGGCTAAAGAACAAGCTGAGTTTTGACACCAAGCTGCAAATTGGCACCAGCCCACCCAAAGTATCCTGTCTGAGCTTGGCAGCTAAAAGCTGCACATGGACAGTTAGAAGATTCCAGTATAGGCTTCCTTTGTTGCAGCTACTTGCCAGAAGATCCCATTCTCCTACAGTCCACCTCCACAGCTGGAAGGAGGTCTGACAATCTGGAGAAGCTGTTCACAATGTTCTATGACATCGAAAAATAAAGCAAACGGCCTGTCAAAACACAAACCTGCTATCATGCTAATTCCCACTTGTTTTCCCTTTTGTGAAGCTGAATGTGAGCCTGCAAAAAACGTTGGGATAAAGCAGCAGGTTTGGCTCCTCCAGCCAGGCCATCCCTAGCTACCGGTGGCCAGCTGGGAATTCTCAGCCACCTGGCTTCAGGGCTTTCTTTGCTCTGAGGACAATCCCATCTGCTGGCTTTGGTGGCAGCCTCCTCCTGCCACGGTGGCCCCGTCTCCAGCACACACGGAACACACACCTGGGCTGGCAGCACTTTTGTCACCCTCCAGACAATTCCGCCAAGCAACACAAATCAGGAGACTTTTGCATTGCAAACCTAAGTGCTCTGTGGTCCAGACTGAAAGGTAGAAGCTTAAACATGTATGTTTGTAAGGAATTTGCATTCTAATGTTGTGAAAAATTGATCTACCACTTTAATGCTTTTGCGGGCGTTCAATGGACTGATGGTATCATCTCAGGTAAGGGTCTTACCGTGTGGATGGCAGAATTCAAACCAGCTTGTACTAAAAGAAAGCATTCTGTACACTGAGTTATAGATTTATGTCCTCCCCTGCTCACAGAGGAGCCTAGGATTATGTTTCTGTTAACAGGGATCTGAACCTGTCAATACTCTGGAGTGTATCTGTGAAAGAGAATTACACCCAGAAGCTGCAATGACCAAAGTTCTCAGGTTTCTCGCTCTTTTCATTTTTTCCTTCTTCTTTATTATTCCAGCCTCATTCTTTGAAGTATATCTGTCCTCTGTTGCTTGTGAATCTTTCAAAGGGATCTTCCTGTTCTGCAAACAATTTATTTTCAGCGGACCACCTTCAACAGAGAATGTACATTTACTCTACTAAACATATCAGTAACATGTTTACTGTCTTAATGCAGAGAAAGATTCAAATAAAATCTTCAGGTTTGGGCTTCAAATGTGCACCACAGCTCTGCTGTTCTCAGGAGTGGACTAAATTCAGACATGGACACAAACATCCAAATAATCACGCTTTTGAGTTTGAAGTTTGCTATTTTAATTTTAGGTGTTTTGATTCGAATTTTGAGGTGCTTCATAATAAAATGAACTGCTGGGTAAAAAACACTCTAAGTCAAACCAGAAGACTAAAGAATCCCCTGAATAAACTTCATGAGTGAATCCTAAATGTATTTTTAGGAACTGTTCCACCGGCTGTAGCTGTGCCCTTCAGTGTACCACAAATAAGAATGATCATGAGGATTTTTCCTCCGTAAGAATGTGCTACAAAATAAAGAAAAGATTCAGCAAGTATGACTTCAGACTGAGCCCCGAGATGTAAATTTATATTTTCAAATCAATTTCCTGCCAGGACCCACTAAATCAAAATCGAGCTAACGGAGTGGAGCTGTGGTTAAAGGAAAAGACACGCGGCACTTGAATGAAAGATGCAAAAAAAAAAAAGCTTCAAAAGAAAAAGTAGGGAACAGTAGGGCATCAATCTCTTTGCCTTTCCCCAGGGCTTCTTTGCACGTCCTGATTCTATCGACACTATCATCTCCTTCTGTATTCTTAAGGCTCAGCTGTGGTGTGAGGCAGGTTCTGCAGCAATGCCAATCCGGTGAACTAAACTAAGCACTTCTTGCAGGATTGGCCTGGGGCCACTGATTTCAATGGGAGCTGCTGGATGCCCAGCATGACTGACGGTTAGGCTCTTTGTGGATCAAAAATCAGAATAATTTTGTTCCATCTGGCATTTTTCATGATCCCTGCTGTGCCCAATATTGCAGTCACACCACCTCACTTTTTAAAAATCACCACTCAGCCAAAGGCATAAAATGTAACAAGCACTTGAAGCAAGTGAAATAGCGGCAGCAACAAAATTCTTGCATATTACCATTGTAGTAATGACACTTTGTAAGTGGTTGGAGACTCCTTAAACAAACCTGGTTCAGGGAGGGAATGCTTCAACTGCTCTTTGAGGTGCTTCATTCTCAACCCCCAAATCACTGGTAACTGGAAGATGTAGATGGGTGTCAAGCTGATAAAATCTCTTCTAGGTCGTCTCTAGGTCTCACAGTAAGGATTTACTGCAGGCCAAAAAATTAATTTCTGAAGAGGACCTAAAGGAAGCAGAAAATAGCAGAGGTAGTTAGGGTGGCAGAGAACACAGCCTGATAGATGGAAAAACCAAAGAGAGTGATAGAAAAAGCCTAAGACAAAGAGAAAAGAAGCTGACTTGAAGGAAGGGAAGTTTTAGACTAGAAACATGAGAATTACTGTACTTTACAGGAGGGTACAGCCCAGTATCCTGTCTCAGCAGGGCTGAGTGACTGATGCAAGAAAACAGAAGTTTATATGCTTTTACCCTGACAAACTCTTTCTGTTTTAAGATACACAGGGTAGTAATCTCAGAACCAGAGATGGTAACAAGTGTGTTTAATAGCTTTTGCTGGAGTTTGCTTCTGTGAATGGGTCTAGTCTGAATCCAGGCAAACTTTTGGCATTGACAGAACCCTCTGGCAGGAATACTCACAAGTGTACCTATACTGCTTTTGAAAAAACGTGTCTTAATTTATTTCAGGTTTGCCACATATTTCTTGAAGTATGAGAAATTTTTAATGATGTTTTTCTAATGTCTGTACTCCATTTGTGATTTTTATACTATTTTATCTCATGCCCATTGAGTTGGTTTTTCCTAAGGTAAAAACTTCGTGTAATGGTCAACACAGAACCATATCTTTTACTACTCTATCTGCCTGTGTCTTTTCTAGCTCTACAATCTTTCTTTGGAGGTGTAATCATGTCAATAACACAGCAGTAGAGGTAAAGGAACCTCAATTTATTTCCTCACATTCCTTTGAATGCTTCTGAAAAGCGATTCCTTGAAACCAAATAGTAGAAGATTTAGTAAATCGCCACACTTTCATGTTTCTGGAAGTGTTTTCAGAAGCACAATGACCTCCTCCCCATCCCACATACAAAGTCTGAGCCTAGGATAATCATCAGATCCCAAAATGTACAAACAAAAGCATGGATGTCAACCCAGAAATGGTCTTATTATGGGCTGCCTTATGGCATATGAACACTGTACAATGCAGGGAGCACTGTGGAGAGCACACAGCACAGACCCTGCTCTCTCAGAGGCGTGAAGTTAAAGTTTTTATTAGCTCTGAATTACTTGGGCCAAACAACAAGCCCTATCAAGGTTGTTGTGTGGCTTAAAAAAGAGCAAATTGGAGGTATTTCCAAGCTGCAAGGAAAATACTGAAAATTCAGAAACAGACAAAAGTGGGAAGAGGCTGGAAAAAAGAAAATGATCTCCAGATGGAGGACAGGGGAATGCCAAAAGTCTTGAAGACATTTTTTTTTTTTAATCCCAATTCCCTAAACATTGGATGTTGTTTATAACACAAAATTGCTTGTATTGTTTGTATGTTACTGCTTGATTTCTAAAGCGATGAAACAAGCTGTGGAAGCCACAGCAGGGCTCCCTTTTAAACATTAAATCAATGCACTACATCTGTTGAAATCCTGGAGAGCCCAAGGCAGCAGTGCCAAATTCCAGAGTCTGTCCTCAGCAGGAGCCGTGTGGTAAGCGTCTTCGTTTGGGCTCCAAGTTTGGCCTGCTAGCTGTCATCCTCTGAATACTCTTTGGAGGCTCTTCAGACGAAGTGCTGGAACTGGGAGTTCTTCCCTCCCACCTCCAGCAACTCTTGTGATACAGCTGAGGCTGTGAAGAGCCCTGAACCATGCAGGGGAGGACAGTGAGGGGGCTGAGCCCCGTGGTTACTTCACAGCTTGATGAAGGAGCCATCAAAGATGGTGTTTTAATGTTTTTCCAGAGAAAAGTTTTCCACCTAAAAAGGTGCTGGAAAAGTGTTAAGAGTGAAAAAGTGAAAAGGTGCTCTGTGCTGAAAGATGGGCAGTTCTCTGAGCTGACCAAGAGGTACCAACACAGCAGACTTCAAGGGAGTCAGGGAGCCATGAAAAGCTCCCAAAACCCACACACTGATCTGCCTAATGTTCAAAACAAACAAACAAAACAAAACCAAACCCTCCCCCCCAAAAAAAAACCACAAAAAAAAAAAAAAAAAAAAAAAAAAAAGAAAAAAGAAAAAAGAAGCATTTACTGTCCTGAACTCTCCAAATGCCTGAGGTCTGTCTGTCCTCCCACAGTTTACGCACACAGGAATCAGTCAAGCTGGGAAAAGAAACATAAAATACCATGGAAGCTCTGCAGAATGCTGTGTCCAGTCCCATGTGACTTTGAATCTGCTCCCACCACTGGCCACTCAGAACTCTCAGCAGCACACTTCAATGTTCATTCCATGTGTTTGCTTAGGTGCAACTAAATTCTCAGGTCTGAGCCTCTTGCTAAAGCACCCTGTCCCTTCTGCAAACTGTCTGGGTGAGCACACAGAGAAGGGTTAGAAGGACATTCCTGGTTCCTAACCCTGAGATGCTGCAGGTTTTCAGTGGGCAGCATCCTCTGACATGCTGAAGCCTACCTATCTCCCTCAGTGTCATTGTTTCCAGGAGGGAATTCACTCCTGCTTGTCAAGTGTGGGTGTTGAAAAAAATCTCTATGAGTTCTGGGAATTAATGGGAAAACCATGTCAGAAGGAGATTAATGACTGTGCTGCAGTGCAGTTTTCTTCTGAGGTGGTAGTGACAGTAGCATGAAGCAATGAGCACGGCATGCACAGTCCTGCACTCTGAGCCCTCACTTCAATATGACTGTATGGATTGTCAGACATCCCACACGGCACTGCACTCTCTTACTCTGACATGAAATCCTAGATCTGACCTGAAATGTCAAATGGGATACATTATTCTTCTCTTTTCACAGCAATTGCCTGCTGATCTGGATGCTCGCTTTCCTGGCTTGCCAGGCACCTGGCAGAGTGGCCTCTGCAAACTCACATCTGCAGGGATACAGCACAGACTGCCCAGGTGCATCAGTCTTGGACTTCTGGCTCCTCTGCACAGCTCTGCACAGCTGACCTGCTCACGAGCTGAGACTGCAGAGGTGTCGTACACAGAGCTCCCAAAAACTTTACAGCCAGCATGCCTGAGGTATTACAGAGAAGAATTTGGCTCATAGTTAAATCTAACTTAATATTAGGTGTTGGAACATGGTAGTACCACCCAGGAGTTTTACTGGTTGAGTCCAAGTGTTACAGACAGTAGATTTCATCTCAAGAAGCAGTGAAATTAAAAATCGCTTGGTCTGTGATGGGTAATTAACTAAATACAGGCTGTTACATATTTCTTCCACACTAGAAATATCTTACTGTTTTCTTAAGAATGTATAAACCTTTGGAAAAGCATACCAACATTTATGACTTTACCTCATTACAAATGATAAATTAAAAATAGGTTGCATTTTCTAATAAAGATGCTGTGGTTAAAAAAAAATAAAAAATAAATATATATATATACTGGGCTCTGATGATCTATTTAAATCTCCCAGATCTCCCAGCAGTGGTGGTTCCACTCTCTTCCTTAACCTGTCCTATCCAGGTGTCCAGGAACATCTGCCTCAAAGGAATCCCTAGCTATGACTAGGGGATCCTGCTGTGCATATCAGCAGATAGAGAGAGCATCAAACAGGAAGCCCCAGCTCCAGCTCTGATGAGGTACAATGTCAGAGCAAACACATAGGAAATAATTTTTTTCCTTTAGGATAATTAAGTCTTTTATGACCAATTTAATTTTTTTTGTAAGAAAAAAGATGCTATTTTTACGCAAGTTTAATTTATCAATGCCTAATTTCTACTTAAAAAGCCCCCAACAAACAAAACAGAAAAGAGGTTGGTTTTACATGAATGTGCAGCAGTAACAGCCACAATTAAATTGCTTCTGTCCTAACATACAACCTGAGCAATTTGCTCCTGTGGGAATTATGAGCCAGCCTTCAAAGGCTGGGTTTATTCGATTTTTCTCTGGTGACACCAAATCAAAGCAACTTGCACTCAGTTTTGTCACCTTTGTGCCTTGAATACCAAGAAAAGGGTGGGCAGTTTTTTGGGAGAGCAGATTGGTAAACCTGTCATGCAAATATTTTGACTGCTTAGTCACTGCAGCTCCTATTCTAGTGAAGTGTCTAAAACTGATCCCCAAGTCTTGGTGGGTGGAGGAAAGAAGGGTTGGAAATAGAGAAAGATTAGACTGGTTGCCAGCAATAGGAATTAATAATGTTTATAAAGTGCTTTCAGATGAGAAGAAGAACACGAGCCTGAATAGTATTAAATAATTTAAACTCTAGAAGTGGGATCATGGAATCAGCAGGAATTTTTGTTGTCTGTGTGCCTGATTACTAAGCTTGTTTGGCTTGTGTCTGACCACTTGTGAGACAGTCATGAAAAACCACCCAGCAGAGTAACCAACGAAAGCAGTGAATTAGAATTGTTGGTAAGGCTGTAGCATAAGCGTGGGAGTTCTGCCTCATGTCCAAAACTGTTTCAGGTCAAAGATACTGTAAAATTCACAGGAAATAAACACCTGTACACCAGGGAATTAAATTCTAACCTAACACTAATGTCACTTCCTAAAAACTCCATCAGCCTTGAAGTGCATCACTGTAAGTCTCATTGGAATCTGAGCACAGAAATTGCCTTCACTGCAGTATGAGCCACAGAGGAACAAAGCCAGGACAACACCAGCAGTCCCCAGAGCTACTTCAGACACCTGCAAAACATCAGCAATACCTAGAGCCACGATTTACAAATCCTCCATCAGAGACTGCTCTGAGCAATGAGCGCTTGTGGAGGAATATTGTTGCACAAACTTCAGTTCTACTGGACTGCAAAATTACCGGGCACAGAGAATACAACAGGCTTGTGAGCCGGGGTTTTTATGGAGGCATTTCCTGCAGCAGCTCCCTGTTGCACTTGGTTCAAACTGCCTCAGACACAAGCAGTCAAGAGGATGGAAAATTGGCAGAAGCTCTATAAACAAAGGATAATGATCAGCAGAAAAGATTTAGAGGAAGTGAGAGTCCAATGCAGCACAGCAGGGGCTGCTAGTGACTGTCTCAGTTAGAAAATCCAAATAAAATGAATAGAAGTACAAAGCAGGGAAAGGGCCAGTTAAAGGAAGGGGCACTCCCTGGCCACGCAGAGTACTACATCTAAATAATTACCACAAAATTTGCTCAGTTCTGTGTTTCTCCACAACAACATGTGGAATAGGAGAAGTTAATTTTGTGTGACAGCAAGTCCACTGTCAGGTGTTACACTCAGCCACAAAATAAGATGGGTTTGGAAGCAGATGAAAGTCTGTATGCACGAGGAAATTATCTACACCACAGATAATGACTGTGAGAGAAAAATTCCACTATTTGGGAATTTATACCAGAGTAGAAATCTTTAACTGCAGACAGAAAGTCACTTGATACGTCTTTGCAGATATCAATTCCTGTCCTTTTCTGAGTTAAAATCCTAAACAGAGTTTCTTAGAAAGTTGCTTGATTTGAAGAAGGAGTAGGAAATGGTAGAAACCTCATCTGTTCTGTAACAAAGTAGATTTTTCTGATGCTTCTCCATTTAACAGTTCCAAAAAGCATCCTGTCATCCCTTTGCTATACCCAGCTTTTACAGAGATACTGTTTGAGGGAGAAATCCTCAAAATTCTTTTGAATTTTAGTATATAGGACTCCCTTGGAGTTACATAAAGATTATTGTCAATATGCTAGAGGTCAGAGAGGCTAAGAAGAATGAGTAAAAGATCTTTTTAGGAGAGTAAAATCACTTCCTTTAACCATAATGAGCTCTAAGAAGCACAGAGCTCACTTTCAACATGTAGAAAACACCTACAGATGCTGAACAGAAAATCATAAAAATTGGCTTCCTGTCAAAACATTTGACCAAATCCTTGGTCAAATTTAAATATGTAATTCACAAATTTCAAGAGCCCACTCTGACTTACAGGAGGCACATTGTAAAGTAAGGATCAGCCTACTGTGAAAGCAGTCTGCAACTGAGCTGACCATCCTCAGAGCAAAACACAAGGAAAACTAAATGAGGTATGGATTTGCTTCACTTCTCTACTTTCATGAATGAATTCTCTTGCAATCGAATTTACCACCCTTAATTTCTTTTCCTGTTTATACATTCTATTTCATTTCACTTCACTACCAGTAAAATTTATGCAAATCTCCCTACTGCCAGTGTGTGTCTGATGGAGCTGTGGGAAGCTGCAGCTGATTTGCTTAGTGATGATTGGATCCTGGTTCTGGGATCTGGCAGAGCTGGGCTCCTGTGCCCTAATGACTGTCTTGACCTTCCCTTGTCACCTGCAGCCAGTTACCCATCTTTGCAAGGTCTCAGAATAAACTCCTTTGGTGGAGAGGTAAGAGTTTGGGTCAAAATGTGCAGATTGTGTTCTTTTAGTTAACCCTCCTGGTAGCTCACAGCTGTTACCTGATGCCAGAAGATGATGTGGTTCATGCTCAAGGTTTATTTTCAGGAACGTGAAGATACACTGAAGACAAAACACAGCTTTCAACTTCCATAGCTTTTTCCAGGCTGAGTTACAGGGGAAAACTCTACCATAGCAGTGAGCCTCCCAAGCCTTTTGGGGTCCTGTGGTGAGACTGAGTTTGGAACTCTCCCAGCACAAGCAGGAGCCGTTCTTCTCAAGTTGCCTCTTCCCTTGGCTATCGGCTGATCCTCTGCCCTTCCCAGCCTTGAAAAAGAAACCAAGGAACCGGCATTCTGAAATCTGGGGACTCTGCTAGGAAAAGCCGTTCCTGCGGCATCAGGAAACCCTTCTCCTGCTGCTCATGCCCAGCCAGCGGGCGCTGCGAAGGCTCAGGCTGGTACAGAGCAGCCCCTGCGCCGGCCGGGCAGAGCGGGCAAAGCGCACCCTTGGGTGCATCACAGCGCTCGCATGTGCAGGAGGTTTCCCTGCTGGGCGCTCCGGTTTGAAGAGCTTTGCCTGATTTTCACCCTCGGGTGGAAGCGGAGGAAATAAGACCAGAGCCCAGCGGCGCCCGCAGTGCCCAGCAGGGGCCGACAGAGACCGCGCCGCCCGGGCCGCTCCGGCCGCGGGGTAGCGGCGCTCCTGTCGCGACTGGAGGGCACTGCCAGCTTAACCAGGGCATCACAGCCTGCAGCAGTGCTGGCACCCGCGGGGGCACGCAGCACCGGGGTCATAGGAGACGCTGCGCCGGAGGGGACATCATCCAGATCCTGCCCCTCTGCCAAGGACAGCGACAGCTCCCGCCAGACCAGGCTGCTCAGAGCCCCGTCCAGCCTGGCCTTGGGCACTTCCAGAGATGGGGCAGCCACAGCTTCTCTGGGCAACCTGTGCCAGGGCCTCAGCACCCTCACAGTAAAGAATTTCTTCCCAAAATCGAATCTAACCCTACAATCCTCTGAGGACAGCAGTAACCATGAGGAATTACTTGTGTATAGAGTTAGTGACTCCACAGAAGCCAGGCAAGGGGCTGCAGGCAGAAGACACAAAACTCTGTCAGGAATATGAAATCAGAGGTGCAGTGACCCAGCCATCAGTAGTATCAAAAGAACAGTGACCGAGTTAAGGCTCTGTGGGGCACCACTCCTGGGAAGGCAGCTCCTCTCACATCTCTAAGGAATGTATTTCACCAAACTGGCCAAAATCCCTCTGAGCAGAGGGCCAGAGGAACCTCTTGGCTGATGGTATTAGAAGGGGCTGGAGAACAGCAGCAACCAGATCTGCTCCCTCCTGCCCTGGGAGGGAGACATGCCAGTGCCACCCACACTGGTGTGGTGCTGGGAGCCCTCCCTATGCTTAGCTGGGACACATCTGGAAAATTAATGGGAGTGAAGTACGCTGGAGTCATCCCAGTGTAGTTTGTAACACAATTAAAAGCATTTCATATACTTTGAAACACTAGCCTCAGAACTGTTGTATTAATTCCACAGTGACACGAGGACTGTGGATCCAACCACCCCCAGACTCGCAGTGACCACACTGGGCTTTGGAGCAGGCTTGGTGAGAGGTCAATACCCTCTGGGAGCCATTCTCTCCACTTGTTCTGACACCTGAAATGGAACAGATCGTGTCTATTTTTAACCCACACTAAGCCAACGTGAAAAAAACATCCGCAAGACAACAGGAGCTGCAATGGTAGGTTGAAGAAAGAGCTAAGCACTACAGAGCAGAGCAAGGTGGGGTGAAGGTGCCAGGTCAAACACAGTGGAAGGGAAGATGGGGGAAATCCTCCCCCGGTACCTGTTAGGAAGGAGATCCTATTACTGTGGGCCTAAATCTTAGCCCAACTGGTGTAAGCAGCTGTTCCAATTAGAGGGAGCTCTAATGACGGAAGAGACTTGCAGAAAAATTGTTTAGACAAAAAATAGTGGTAGCAGAGGTACTGATGGGAATTGAAATGAGGAAATCAGCTTTCCAGGAGGAAGGACTGGTGAGTTAGATTGCCACGTTTTATCACTACAAATATACTTGGGCAAAACTAAATGGAAAGATTAAATAACTCATGCGAGAATAGTTGACAAACACTGCATGCACACTGCTCAGCAGAAGATCATAGTCCAAATTCCCAAGCAGCATCTCCTTTCCCATTTTTTCTTTTTTTTCTCTGGACCCTTCACTTTTCTCTTACAATTACGCCAAAATCTCAGAGACAGCGTCACACTGCACTGAGCAGACTTCTCATTCCCTGGATGGCCATCCCCTTCACGCACAAAACTCTCCTGGGCTCTGCCACACTGCTTTTCACAGAGCCAAACCTGGCCTCACCCTTCCTGCTGGAGCGTGAGACAAGCCCAGAGCAGAGCACGGTGCTGAGCACAGGCAGGTAAGGGCAGCAGAGGGAGTTCCTGAGAACAGAAGGACAAGGGTGCACAGCAAACAGCTCTGTGCCCCGCTGTTGCTCCCTGTTGCAGTATCCCTAGAGAGGATTCCACCAGCTTGAGGAAACTAAAGGGGAGTGGGAATTACAGTGCTCTAAGACTGGCCGCAGTTCTGCTGGTTTGCACTATACAGAATAAATGAGATCCTGCTAAGTGCTGAGGATCAGCAAAGTCTTAGCTCAGAGCTGCAGCTGCCTGAATCTCTTCAGCGTTCTCCAAGCCACTGGGAAACGGGAGCGTTCACCAGCCCAAGCACACGATTGCAGGATCCGCTTTTTGACAGAATAATGCTGCAACCATGGGCAGGATCTCTCAAAGGATTCACTCTTCAGATCAGTGGGGATCTTCTGTCTCAAGGAGTGAAACATTGGTGAGGAGGAAATGATTGAGGATGTTCCTGGGTTTGAGACTTGCTTTTTGCCTCCACAGTTTCCTTTCCTCCTATGGAAACAGTCACTAAATCTGCATCAGCTTCCCAGTTCCTGTAGCCTGTAAATCAGCCAGAACTCCCCCTGACCTTGGTAGGAGGCTTACATGATTAAAGCCAGCAGAAGAGAGACAGTAATGAAAAATCACATACAAGAGCCTTTCTTTTATTCTCTTTCTTTTTTTTTTTTTTCTTTCTTTTATTCTCTTTCTTTCTTTTTTTTTTTTTTTTTAAGAAGAGAAAAGTGTTTCTAGCAATGAGAAATCTTTTATGCTCCTAAGGGCAAACTTTGAAAGTGAAGTAACTGTTACACGCATATATCCTATTATTTGTTAGCAGGTTTCACACAGGTAACTTGCTCAAATCACTTTGAAAACATCTCCTTTAATATAAGAACACAAGAGATAGATTAAAAGAATGCAGGTCTCCTGCTGAATGCCAGAGGCTCTGGAACACCGAACTCAGCACTTTGTAAAATTATCTCCCTTCAAACAAACTTTCTACTGTACTGATTGAAAAGGAGAAGGGAGGTGGGAGCCAAATAATGCTAGAGAGAATTCAAGTCAATTTTCTGCCTACACAGCCTGACAGGACCCCAGCCCTGGCAGTGACCTTTCCAGAGCTCTGCTTATGTGGAGACCTCCAACCCCCCCTTTGGAAACCATGATTAGCCCTATTAGAGAATGAAGAAAATTAAATCTAACAGAAAGTTTCAGAACTGAGCAAATCCTACACTCAGGTTTCATTTCAATCCTTGGATTAAAAGTTTTCATCCAAATCCACTCTAATTAAAGATGGTGGGAGCTTTGTGGATATCCAGGTACTTCTACCACACCAACCAGCTGCTCCGCATCCCGGGATTTAGTCTGCTGTACTTTAAGACCCTCGCTGTCAAACATGCTGATCTAGGATTTCAGCTTCCTTGCAGCTTCCAGCCAAAATACTCCATATCACTGACTTGGACTGCAGGATGAGTAAGCAGGTATCCTAATAAGGGAAAGATGAGACTGGAACTTGTCCTGGGCTATGAAGATTGGAGGATTGTGCCATATAGGTCTGAGCACCTCCAGCTTTCGTTGAAGCCTGTGGCAGCAATCCAGGATCAAGTCTTCACTTATTCAGAATGTAATTCTCTTGGGATTTTCAATAAGGTCTATTTTTCACTCCTGTCACTGCTTCTATGCTACTGATTTCCGAATTTTTGCCAAATATGTGTTCCTTCTCTCTTTGTATCCTCCTTTTCTTTTCAAAATCCCAAACCCCACAGTGAAAGCTTCAATTCAGTTTTCCCTTTCATTCTTCTTTTCTTTCCTT
>WAAG01031704.1:0-28105 GCA_013390105.1 Tichodroma muraria | reverse complement strand
TTTAACATGTTTGCAAGCTACCTTTGGAGCACTTTTCAGACAGGAAGGGAGCACATCTCCTCAGGTGAGGTCCTGGGGTGACATTGCTGTGGAGTGTTGGGGTGGGAAGATACAGTTTCTAGTGAAGAATAACTTGAGCAGGGAGCGGTGTCTTATTTCCCTCGCAGAGTAAGCTTTTGATGCAGGTATTTAGTGTGTGATCATGCACCACCTGGCAGAAGGAGGCCTGATCTGCTCAAGGGCTCCTAGGTACTGCTGTAATGAAAGCACTGAACAATGTCAGCCTTCTGTGCCTCAGCTCCCAAGCACTGGAGTGTGTGCTCTCCCCTTTTCTGAATGGTTACAAACAGCCTTTCCCATTTATCATCTCAGTGGAAACGCAGCAGAGTGATCTCAGAACACCATCCTGCTCAGTCAGCCTCGGGATTTTATAGAGTTTACAGGGGAAAAAGAAACAAAACAACAAAAAAACCAAAACAAAAAGTATCCGTGACTCATGGAAAGAGCTCTTACATGTCTGAAACACACTATCATCAGCTTACTAGCACTGCACTTCACATGGCTTAATTATGTGATTATTTAGTCTATTATCTCCAAAAGAAATTCTTTTCATCAGTCAAATTATGCTCATGAGAAGGTCTTTGGAGAATGTGTTAAAAGCCTCTAGGAAAAATATTTAATCCTTGTTTCATTTTAATGTAATCCCCTTGTTTTAATCTCTTGCAGTGTAGCTTTTTACATGTAATCAGGCTATTAGTTTATGCATTTAATTATCATTGTAGCCTTATAAGGTTATTTTCTGCCTTCCCCTGAATCTCCCCTTGACAGATATATCTTAAGAACAGATGAAAAGTAACTTTGGAAATGAAGAGAGACACGGATCACCTTCCGAAAACATCGGTGCTTGTTTTTCCTAGCACAAGCATAGAAGAAAATTATTTGCTTTTAATTGCAGTTATCTGTCGTTTCTGTTTCCCTTTCTTTCACAGCTGCTCTTCCCTTTCTCGCTGAAGAGTTTCTCCATAATTCTATTACGGGTTTCCTTTTTGGAGTGACCGATGGCAGGAATCACGAAGCACCAGTAGGTGAAAAGTTCAAAGCCAGGTTGTCATCTTTTTCTGTAATTCTGTTCCTGCACATTTTCTGTGTCCCCTTCTTTCTGTCCTTCATTTCAAAAAAGTATTACTCTGGCCAGGAAATAGAGTCAGGCACTCAAAATTTGCCATCCTTCAAAGGAAGATGGAGCACAGAGAGCTTCGGGTGTCCTGTAACACACAGGTCCATACAGCTGTGCCCATCCACAGGAACGAGCTGATCAGAAATGCCTTCCCTCCACACAGCAAAAGACAGGTTTGAAGTCACTACAATGTAAATTTCTCATTCTTAGCCCCAGCAGGGGTGGCTAAGTCTCTTCAGCAGGTGATTCCAAAGTGAAATAAAATAACCTAATCGTCAGAATATTTTGAAATAATTTAGACAGAGTCTCTGATTTCAGGGTGTGGATTTTTAATAACAGAATCTCCTGCTCCTGCTACCTGTCAGGTGTACAGTTAGAAAAGAAAATGGCATTCTGGCTTAGAGGGATTTATGAACCAGTCAGGGTAGTAATGAGTGTGGGCCTTGCTGCTTTCTGTTCTGGTGGGGAATGAAAGATTTCCTGGCTCTGCACTGCCTAAGAGGGGACGGACAGGGACAAGAGTGTGGAGAGTGAAACTGTATCAGAAGAGAAGTGAACTGAGCCCAGACCTCACCAACGGGAGAGGAGTTTCCTGAAGGGAACCAACAAGAAAGGACAAAATGCCCACAAGAAGCCTGGGCAATCGGAAAGCAGCAGGGAGCAGGAATGAGCTCCCGCACAGTAGCAAAGAGTCTGTCACAGCCACCACACCTTGTGGTTATTGAGCTCTTCCACTGCCACTGCCTAGCTGGGAGGGGCAGGAGATCCAGCCACAGCATCTTCACAGCACTGCATGCCAACAAAATAATAAACACTGCAGCCGGGTGGAGGGGGAAAGAGTCACCAGTGAAATTTCTGTGTTTTCCTGAGGTTCTGTTCACCCAGAGGATGTCCACCAGGTTCTGTTCACCAAAGGCCAGTGGCTACAGAATTTGCAACACACAAGTGTGTTGAGAATTTGAGGATGTCATTCTCAATTATTTTTTTTCTTTTTCTTTCAAGTTATGCTTGGTAAATATGGAGAAATGAGTGTTTCTCTAGAGGATACGTAGTTTGTATCATCAGTTTCTCTGCAATGCACTCCTTTCTAGAGTTGCTGTTTTTATAACCAGGGATGTTTTCATGTTGCTCTTCTTACTTACACCAAAAAACTGTGGCACAAGGAAAATGAGCTATTTTGTAAGCTTGATTTAGTAGGCAAGCTTAAAGGAAAAGCAAATCCAGACCTATTACTCCAGTTTACACAAGCCAGATTAGAAAGGCCATTGCACGTGATTTGCAAGTATGTTTTGTGTAGTTTGTGTAAAAAGAGCCAGTTGAGTGAGACTAAAATTCCAATTGTTTAAAGTCTCTCATCATGTGTCACCAGGGTGATTCACACGTAGATCACATAATCTATTTAATGAACACAATTGCCATTTTTGACAATATTAATTGGACCTCTATTTATACTCCTTTCTGTATTTTGCCTTCATAACCACCTCCATAATTAGCAACTGCTATAGCTTTAGTGTGCCTAAAGGAATAGTTTACTCTTATAGAACGTATATTTCATTATTAACTTCTCTTTCATTTCCCCTCCCTCCAAAACCTTTCCCCACAAAACTTCCAAGCCTTTTTCTTCTCCTCCAGTCATCAGCAATTGGGCTTCATCTTAGCAATTAATAAGGGTGAGAGGCACTGCCTGTTCAGAAATTGTCTGCCATGCACTTTCAGCTCAAGGCTTATAACTGCTAAGTCACAGCTGTTCAATCTATGATGCCACACCAGTACTCTGGTATTTCTTTTACTTATAAAACTAAAGAATGGAAAGAATGGGTGTTTTCCTAGTTCAAAGATGGGTAAGACAAGCAGCTTATACAAAAGGGAACAAGGTCCACTCTTTTGCCCAGGATATCAGAGCCTGCATGTAAAAGGGGAAAAATTAGAAACCCTGAAGATGTACACAGTCAACCCAGTGATTTGTAAATTTTCAGCTAGACCTAAGTAATATTTTAATTAACACTGGTACAGCAATAGGACCACACAAGATAGAAGCTTACTATACTATGTATTTTCAGAAGACACAGGGCAAGGCAGCCCTTGCTCTGATGAGATCACAGTTGAGGCAGACAAGCTTATTGGGATGATGGCACAGGAGCTGCAGCGACTTGATTTGTGTCTGCAGCAGCTTAGCAACAAAGGTGGGAACAGAAGCCAATTCTCCCACTTCCCAATCCATTTTCCACCCTGCTAGACCCACACTTCCAGCCTGTGGTGTGGTACAGGCAATGGAGGAGGAGGCATAAATCTATTTCCACCCCTTACTGCCACAGGAGCTGTACTCCTGTAAGGTGTGGAGATCTATTCAAGCAGTTGAATAATACAGGAAGTCAAGGAGTATAAGGAAAGCATTGCACTAGACTTCTGCACTTCACATCCACATTTCTTGATAGTCTCAAGTCCATAATTTTATAGCCGAGAATTTATCATTTCAGGAAGATTTTTTACTGATTTATATGTTAGTGGCATAAATTGCTGCTCTATCTATAAATAAGTTTCATTCTCCATTTCCTGGATATCTGCATTTCTTTCTGCAATATAGAAAACCACACATACTGTAAAGATCTGTCCACGAGCAAAATTTTCCAGCAATGTTTTTCCTAATATTGCTAGGTGTATTTTAATTTTCGTATTTAATGGAAGTAAAACACTTTGTGAAGAGTGGCTCTGACAAAGGTGCTTCACCTGGTGGGCAGGTACTGCTCCAAAACCTGCCTGGCTTCCTCCCAGGTGAGCTCTGCAGCCATTGCTGCCTGCCTGGGACACGGCTGCCAACATGAAAAAATTCTCCTTTTCCATATGCCATACCTGGCACATTCAGGTGAGGAGGACTGTGGCACTGTAGATTATTTCCTTCAGGCAGTCTATTGCCAGTACAGTGTTTTGAGCTGAGCTCAGTCCTGAGGTATTCATCTTTACTTCAAAAAAACCCAATAGAAACAGAGTATTTTAGATTACTGAAGGGCAGTGCTATGGAGATCTGTATTGCCACAAAAGGCTTTGTTACACAAATATTTGATGCTGAAAAAGAATGCATCTCTCATTAGGGCTCAAAAGGAACAGCTCCAAAGACATTTTATCATGTATTTTTTGATACGCCTAGATGAAAGTCCTAACTATTACAGAGTTCAAGTGAACATTAGGGCTGGTTCTGTTGTCTAGAATCCCACTGTGATTTGTGCTCCACAAATTCCAAACAGTTTGGTCCCTCACCAAAAGTTTGTATGTGGGAAGGTAGCTGTGATACAAAGTATGTAATTAACCTGAGAAATTCACATTTTATTCAAATTGTTAATGAACAAAACAATGTCAGAACCAAGAATGGAAAGTACCAAAAGTGGTGTCTAAGTCTGAAAGTGTTTTAGATATTGAATTATGAGCTTTAATAAGAGCAGGCCCTGAATAGCTACTGACTGGATGCAAAAGCACAAATGGCGGAAGTCATGGGAAAATGGTGCAACTGGAACTTGTTTTCAACATTTCAAATGGCTTGATAAATATTTAGCACATGACATGTGTATGCCCTTTTCTTACTGCTTTGTGTCCCCTCTTATAGCAGTCAGAGACACTGCCTAAAAGAGATTAGAGCCCTGCAAAATCTTAACAATTAGCCTCAAGTACAAGAAACGCATCTGAATATTAACTGAACATGATCATTAATATAACTATTCATATTAATCATGATAGAGTAGTCAATTATCGGGCTAAAAAACTAAAATCATGCTCAATCATAAGATGAGATGCAATAAAAAGAAGATCTATTTTTATCCTTTGCTTTAAATTTAACTACTAGTCAAAGACTTCTTTAGAAGTAAAGAATTTCTTTGCATGGTAACATGCACTTCAAGTTGCAGAAAGAGGCTTCAAAAGCACCTCTCAATTCTCAACAAATTCTTTCAACAGTGTAATGTTTGCAAAAAATCAGAACACATGTTCATAATCTATTCAGGTAAACACAGGATGAGTAAGGTTAATTTGATTTTTCTTCCTGATGTCATAATTAAAGTATGAATATCATTTAGGCATCAGTAGATGAAAAATATGCAAATGAAGGACAAGTAAAAATTCAAATTACTGAGGAGTAAAATTAAGTTAATTTCAGAGTAGAATGTTTGTAAGCAGTGTGTAATCAGTCTTCAGTTTAAACTACTCTTAAATAATCTATTATTATATGCACTGGCAAATCGAGCCTAAACATGGACATGTGCAAAAGCTAAAAGATGCAGCTCCAGTCAGCATTAAAATACAAAGAACGTTTAGTACAATAACATTGGCCTAAAATATATTTTTGTCTGGGGGAGTTTTTTGGGGGAGCTGTTCTATATTTTTAAAAATCCCTAATGGCACGAAATGCAGCTGAACAATCCACTGCATGTTTCACCAGGTGCAACGAGGGTCAAATCCAAGCCCAGGGTACAAACCTTAAAATTTGGATGGCGCTCACGGGCGTCATACGTTGACATCTGAGCACGGTCTATCCATGAACAAACACGAGCCTGCAACGAGACATTCCCCGATGCCGTTCGGGGAGTCTTGCTGCTCACTTGTCACTCGGTTTTCACGCCCGATTTTCTTTCCAGCAGGCTGCATTATCCTGTGAACCCCGCGCTCTGGGGCAACCGCTCGTTTCAAGGGGTGACAGCACGGCAGCCCCCCGAGAGAGCGCGTTCCGCCGTCCTCCGCGGCGCCCAGCGAACGGCCTCGCTCGGGGTGTCGTGCCTAAGCTTGGCCCTGCTTCTGAAACGAGGTCAGCACAAGCCAACCAGTCCGGCAGGACTGACAGAGGTTGCCTTCAAATCAAACATCACCTACACCCCCACCCCCCGCCCCAAGAACGTGCCCGCAGGGGATTCCTTAGCGGGGGGGATTTGCTGAGGGGAGAGACGGTGTGGATAAGGCACCTCTCCGCCCGGGAGCCGAGTCTCGCTTGCAGGAGAGGCAATTTAAGGATTTTTAATTTTAAGGATTTGAGGACACATTTAAGTGTCTGTGACTTCCAGTGAAAGCGGTCCCCCAAAAGGCTGCTGCTTTTGAAAATCACACGTGGACGCAGTCCGAAAAAATCGCTTAGACTCTTCTTGAGAACTGTAGCCCTTTTATAGAATTCAAATGTTATGACTTTGATATTTAAAGCTGTAAACTAATAAGAAGGAAAGCATAGGGGTTTAGACCAGGACAAAACATTTGCGGTTTCATGCGCTGAAACCGGCCCAGAGTTACCATTGGTGACTTCCTCGCAATTCTGAAGAATTGTATCCAGTTCTGATTAAAACAGGCTGAGGTTAAACATGGAAATCTTTAGGCTCTTTCCTTAGGCCTAGCTTTTCTAGGTCATAGTAATACGTGGGTAGAAAGTGAATTAACCCAGTACTGTCCCATTAAACTGTTCAAGGCTCACATTGCAGCATTCTCCTGTCTGAGCATCTGCATCTCATGCCAGATCTGAGCTGCTCCACTGAGTAACTGAGCAAGACAATCTTAAAGACTTATTGTGAAAGCCTAAATTTCCACAAACCCAGCTACCTGACCTAGCTGATGCTCAGCTGATGTGAAATTTGCAGAAAGAAAAAAAACCCAACAATTGTCACAGCTCCTGACCTCTTTCTAGGAAATGTTCCTGCATCCAATTTACTTCCACAGAATGAAACCCAAGTCAAGAGCTGCCGCAACTAAGGACATCAGTTTATCTCTAATACTCCACCAGGATGAACGTGAGACATACCCAAAGGTGGCTGGAGGCAGCAGCGCTGCACATGAAGCCTCAGCTGCTGGTTCCCCAGCTTTGGAAACCTATCGCTGCCTTTGATCAAGGAGGAAACCTCAGCTCTGCAATCTTGCATTCAGGCTTGCTAAGGTTTTAACCTGCTGCAATTAGCATCACTCAGTGCTGGTGCTGATAACAGAATTGCTTCTGTGGTGTAGGCAGATCCATCCTCCTTGAAGGAGTGAGATCAGGAATGGATCCTCATCACCACTGCACATTACTGCCAAAGCAATCTGACTTTGTAGAATCACGCTATGTAGTGTGCCACTTTTATGCTCATCATTTTTGTCCTAACTTTACTGCACTGCATAAAAGCTAGGCGTAGAAATGCACACAGGGATCTCTAAGATGTGCTACATTGATAGTTTTGAGATGCTTGTGGTGTTAAACTGCATGAAAATAGATGTTTATAATAAGCCTTGACATTAATCTTATGCTGGTAAATTATGCTAGAGGGAAGAAATCAATTTACACTCAGGCAAGGCATTGATATCAATCTCCTTTTTTTTCTTTTTCCTCTATCATTTGACAAAAGGAAGAGGAGAATCCTAATCATTACTGCTGGGTGGACTTCTAGTCAAAACCAATTGCTAGAAACATTGAAAAACTCCCTCTTAGCTCAGAAAAAGATGTCACAGAAGAAAAAAAACTGCTAGAAGTTTATGTCAGCAAGTTAAAAGAGGCAAGACCATATCACCACTAATTCATATATAAAAAAAAAAAAAGTCAATTTTATGTATACTGACAATTTGTAGTCCTCATCTTCAGCACTAGCAGCAAACATTTATAGCCTGAAAACAAACACTCAGGCCTGACACTCAGTCTAACCTGGCCTTTCTAAACAGCAAACATCTAATTGAGGTGAAACTGCACTGCAGACATGCCCAAATTCAGGCTGTGCTTCATTCCCCTGGGCTGAGAGGAGAACTGAGGTCGAAGTGTAGAAAGTCTGGGAAGCGTGCAGAAGATGTATTGCCCTACGAAAAGCCGCAAGGGAAGAAATGGACCTGCACAGCAGCAAAGCAAAAAGTCACCAACAGCTACCCTGGCACTTGTTGCTCTATGCAACTGCATGACAACGTTCAAACAAAGAAATGTGGAGAAGGAGCATTCCAGAGTAGGATTTGCAGCAGCAGTTTTAACATGTTTCAGACTATTCCTTCCTTATTAGGAATCTCATCAGCTAATTGTTCCAGTGCCTGGAAAAAGTCCTGGCTTTTCTGGCAAAAGCGAGCTGCTGCTAACCGGCATCCAGTGCAGCGTGCCCAAGCACTTCTCCTGCTCCTTCCCAGCATGGAGCAGCAGCGTGGGCCAACTGTTCCATCATGAGTGTGTTGCAGTGACAGCTGCCCTCCTCCTCCTCTCCTTCAGCAGGGAAGCCAAGGCAAGACATAAAGGAGCTGCAGCATCTTGGCAAGGGCCCTCATTAGGCGAACAAACTCATATTAACCTTTTATATAAAACATCCAGAGTGTTGCAGGAGGCAACTTTGACATGGTTTTAGGAGCTGTGATGATTTCCTACACGATGTAATCTCCACTAAACAATGGAATCTGCTCATCTAGTACCTGCCAGCAGGGATAACATCCGCTGTCTTCGCGTGGCTGCATCTTCTCCTTGCAGTTGCATTCCCCTGCGTGGTCTCTCCATCCTATGTATATTCCCTTTCTGCCTTTGGCCCCAGCTTTTCCCAGCCTTCTCCAGCTGCAGGTCTCCAGTTCCCTCAGCAAGTCCCTGGCTCAAACTCCACTGGGTGCCAGTGACCTTGGGGGACTGGGCGCAGGGAGAAAGAGGCAGGAAACCTGTGGGAAGGTGAGCAGTAGGAAAGGGAACTCCTTCGACCAGAACAGTGGGTTTCTTCAGGAATTCAAGGCCTTGGAACAGCACAGAGCCAGTGCCATAGAAATATTTCTTCTGAATAGAGACTTTCCCCCTTGGAGATTCCATGTTTATGGGATCATTTAAATTATTCATTCAGATGCTTTTTAGCTCCACTTTGTTGCTGTTAAACCAGGAACAGAACCACATAACTGAGCAATTTACCAGGCACTTAATTGAGCTCCAGACCCGGAGCAGTGCTGTCTGCAGCTCAGGCTCACAACTTCATTCCTGCAATGGTTGAGAGAGAAACCACAGGAAACTATAAAGATGATATAATGTGTCTTGGTGAGTATTTTTCAAACACACCACCTCAGGAAAAGCAAGCCTTAGGAGTATTATTGAATCTTCTAATGATTCAGTTTATGGTTTTAGCCAAAATTTCTTTTTTTTTGCCTCCTGCACTGAAAAGTTATGACCCTTTCTTTCACAGGATGAACAATGGTTGCTAGCTATAACATGATACAAAGGTGGCAGCTCTTAAACCAATCAGAAAAATTCACCTAAAAAAAGGATCACAGTAGCAAAGTGCTGTCACTGGCACTACTCCCAATCAATCTCTAGGATATATCCGGGGTGGAATTTATGGTCCATAAAACCAATCCATAGTTCTAACTTGGTTTGATTTCAGCACAGTAATTTAAATACTTATGTAGCTTGAACGAAAGTGGCTAGTGGCTCAATATATCCTTCCTTCCTTCCTTCCTTCCTTCCTTCCNCCTTCTCTCCTTCCTTTCTTTCTTTCCTCCTTCCTTCCCTTCCTCCATTCCTTCTCTCCTTCCTTTCTTTCTTTCCTCCTTCCTTCCCTTCCTCCTTCCCTCCTTCCTTCCTTTCTTCCCTCTTTCCTTCCCTCCCTCCTTCCTCCCCTCCTTCCCTGATTCCCCTGACACCACCTGGATTGATGCTTTTGGGGTGTGCTATTTTGCAAGCCATGAAAAGCAGAGTTGAGAAGAGGTGGACGTGCAAGCCAGTTATGCTGGCTTTTCACAGTAGTCTGGGCTAACGTATTTTTACCAATTAATGTCAAGAATTTTTTACATTTCTTTTTTCACACTAGAGACCATCAATAAACTCAACTCCGAGGAAAAAAAGGAAGAAGCAGCCTCTCCTTACAGTTTGCTATAAAAACAAGCCCTGCCTTTCCCCTCCCTGAGCACAGGCAGGGAATCAGTCCTCGGACACTGGGTGAGATCTTTGGGACAATGAGTTTTCATGCCAGCTACTGTAGCTGCTCTACACCAGACACACTTTGATCTTATGATCAAAACAGGTTCTCATTTTGAACATTTGCATCCCTGCCATGCACAGATGAGCTCTAGCCATGCAAACGGGCTGTGCTTACAGGACTATGCAAAACATCCCTGGGGATCATACAGGAGTTTCTAGGACTTGAGAGGAACAACAGCAAGAAAAGCTCGAGAAGGAACAACGACTTCTTTTATTAAGCCATTTATTGTGTTACTCTGCACTCCTACCTGGGGAAAAGGCTGGATACCTGTTCATAGGCCCAGCAGGGAATTAGATGCAACTTGTACAAAAATATGGCTCTTGCCAAAAGAAATCGGACAGAATGTTCCACAATTAACTGTTGACTTCTGATTTTAAGAGGATGGCTGTGAAGGGAAAAAAATCACTTCCCCTAACTATGTACTTCTTTTCAGTATGAACAAAAATATAACTTTGCTATGGTGTCATGAAGTTTATATGTTTGAACTACTTGCTAGACAAATACATACCTTATTGCTTTCGTTTCTTAAAAAGCTGTAATTTGAAATTTCTCAAGCCACAGGAAATTTCAAATAAATTACTGTTTGTGTAGCACACTTAGGTCTTCATATGAAAAACCTATGTATAGGTGTACAATATCTGACAGAACAGCTGTACCACGAGTTGAATGTCATGGTTTAGCCAATTTTACTGGCATAAGTTTTCACCCAGTGCCCCATCCAAAGCATTCAGTATTCACATCTACATTAACTCTGTGCTGAGAACAAAGTCCTGGCTGCATTTCCTTTCCCATACTGGCATTAATAGCCTGACATTGTAGGGTTCCACTTGAACAGCAAGGTACTCAAAGCCAAACATCTTTATGTGGATAAAATATGCCAAAAAGTCAAAAGGCATAGATGCTTCACAAGAAATGCTCATTCTTCTGAGACCTTGGGAAGGGGAGAAGTCCTGTTTGTTTCACATCTTTTTCACTGCAAAAAAAAAAAAAAAACATGCTTGAAGGACCCCTCAAATGCTGTGCTGACAGTAAATGTTTTTTTTTTCCAATTAGTCCATGCCCAGCTGCTGTGCTACAACTGCTCCCAGACTGGTGTCCTGCTTGGTCAGGCCAGCTCCAGCCGCCTCCTCCAGGACGCTGGGATGTGGTCAGCCTGGCACAAGGACCAGAAGCACAGGGCAGCTTCTGGTCCTCGCTGAAGGCCTGGGAGAAGGGAAAGGTCAGGATGCTCCCTGGAGGACCTCGTGTGGGCACAGCTTCAGCAGGAAGGGCGGAGGTGACTGCCACTCAGGAGCAGCCTATAGCACCGAGATTAAGGAGCTCCAAAAGGAGGTGGGAGCAGTGGGTTTGGATCCCCTCAGGCAAAGGAGGGCCCTAAACCTGGGTAACCTGCTTTCTGGATGAGACTTCAAAGCTGGGACTGCTCCTGCTCTCCCACTCACACGCCCTGAGGTGTGGTTTTACACACACCCCTCACGCAGGGCTTCCTGGTGGCTCTTCCTAAGGGCTGTGCACAGGGACTGTTCGCTGGGGTGGGCTCTTCCCCGAGCTCCAAACCTTTGGATTCTGCAACTCACCTCAAGGACCCTTTCTGTGTGCCTCAGGACCCTTCTAATAAAAGGAAATGGCCCTTCACTAACTACTTTATCTTCACTGAAGATGAAATACCTTAAAGGCTGTCAGAGCATGAAAACAGACAATATTCATAGGACTGATGGGTTGAGAGACACAAGTGCCCGGAGTGCCTCACATGGCCCCTCCAAATCCCTCTGGCTCTGAGCAGAGGTGCCAGAAGAGATCTGCCCACGTGCTAAAGGGAGCCTTGGAGCTGCCGTCCTTGCCATCTGAGGCTACAAACTAATTGCATCAAGTCTTATGGGGGAAAAGAAAAGAAAAGCACCTCTCAGGTTACCAGGAGGTTGCTGGGAGCACCTCTGAAGGCATCGAATTGCACAGGTTGATTTTCTCTGTGCTAATATGCTTTGCTGAATGAAAAATTAAGACAGCTAATTAGTATAAGTTCAGTTTACATTACCCAAAATCTATTTAAGTGATATGACTGCAAAGAGGAAGCCCACAAAATGTTTAGGACAAGAAAGTGTTCTGCTTACAACAGAAGAGCTTTCCTTTGGATATATTGCATTTCTTTTCTCCAATTTGTTTTGAAAAAGTCTGGTTAAGGGTTAAGTACCACTAATGGACTCAGTGTTTATCCTTTAGCTCTGCTTAGCAGCCATAATAAAATACAGGTATTATAAGATATTACTTTCTATTTTTTAATCTTTTGAAATCTTCAGGAATGTATGCCACTCACTGAACTTCTCGTAGTTTAGTAACACCATCAAATCTATTTATCTGCTCTAATAGTTACTGGTACTAATCTGTTCCAAATTAAGCCAATAGCATAATTGTTGTTACTGAGTACAGGTTCAGGTCCATACGAATATAAAAAGCTACCACAAAAAAAAAAAAAAGTCATTTTGAATAAGATACGCCTCAATCTCAACATAACCCAGTTTCTTGCAGTAGGTTCAGTACTTTTCCTCTCAAGGATTTGTATACTGGAAATCAAAAAGGGGGTTTTATTTCTTTGTAGTACTCCTTTATTAATGACCATAAACAAATATGTTAACAGGCTCAAAAGATTTATCACTCAGTCCGAATGACACAGTCAGTAGATGAACTTCTAGCAAGCTTCTTTCTTGCTATGCTTAAAAGATTAGTGACAAAGGAGAAAACACAAAATTTGAATTGCAAGAGCTTAGTGTGTTTCTCCAGTTGACAAAGGAAAGAGGATGAATCCCTTTGCTCCCACCCAGAGAACAGATATTTCATTGTTCCTCTGCTTGGTAGCTGTCCACAACTTGTCTGAATACCTTTCATTTGGTAATGGCCAGGAACTGAAATCTTACCATCTGACATGGCAGAAGGACAAGATGATTCTGAATAGAGGAGCAAGGGAAAGGATTTTAAACAGACAACCATCCTTTCAACTACAACAATGAGGCAGGTACAGAGGCAGCAGTGTCCTGTGCAGGACACTGAGCTGACATTCAGATCCTAGAACAATCTGTAAAATAAAGCAGCGGTGTAATGAAGATCAGCTTCCAGCAGTTAGAATTCACAGACGGAGTAATACAGACCTGCTTGAAAAAATTACTTCTAGAAGACATCTGAAGCATTGACAATTTATTCCCTCCCCCATCTCCAGTTTAAAACCTTCCTAAACTGAGAGCTTGAAATAACTCTCATCCAGAGACCAATGTTTTGCCATAGTGTGCCTGATTTTATCTTGCTTTCAGACTGCTTTGATTGATTATTTCGTTGAGTATTAATTACAAAGCATTTTAGATATTACACACCCAGATTTCATGCACCTACTTTTCCAGATCAGAACAAATTCTGCGTGAGAGTTTCTAAAATACTGAACAAATCTTTCAAATCAGTTCTAGGCAAAACTGAAGCCCTCTACACAGAAACTCTATTCTGAACTTGGAGGATGTATTTATTTGAATTTACATCTACAAAAATGGGTGTTCGCTGTGCTTTGCAAGTCAGAGACACAAATACACTGATGTGCAGTATTTTAAATCCATTTGTATCAGATAATTTCAAGCACTATCTCCTGCCTACAGTCATATTTTTCATCTATTTAAGATGCTTGCATGGACAAGGCAAACCTGGTAAAGAGGAGTAGTGGATACAAGAAACTGGAGCAATGCAATCATAATAGAGTTCCTTGAATGAGCAAGGCATTGTCAAATGCAAAACCAGGAAAAACAGAATGAAGAACAGAGGAGTGTCTGCTGAGATAATTTAAGAGCAGCAGACAGTGTCCCAGATTCCTTACTGGATCCATACATTTTCCCTCATTACTCACTCTTTGTATGGCTATTTAAAAATGCAACAACAGATACTATTTCTTTGCGCTGAATGAACCCCTTCACACCCTGGAACTGGATCTTCCCACAGAATCATTTCCAAGCCTTCTTCTTTTTTAAAAAAATCCACCTTTCTTGTGAGTGTTTTCATCTGCAGCACGAGAGGGCATCATTGAAATCAATGTTCACCCAATTAAAACACTCTGTGGTAAGAGAGTTTCAAAATTGAAGGAAAAATAGCAGATGCATGGTACAGTCTCAGAGAAAAAAAAGTGCCACTCCTCAGGTGTGTCATTTGTCAGCCCTGCAAAAAAGGAAAAAAGAAATGCTGGTCAGAATCCAGGAAATCCAGGAAAACCTTCTCCAAGAAAAGGAGAAGGAAAAAAAATCCAGGAAAACCTTCTCCAAGAGCAAGCCCAGATTTCAGGACAAGACTCCTAAAAGCTCCCGAGATGAATTCATTCAGTGCTGCTCAGAGCTTTGATGTTTCAGCATCCAGCAGACAGCAAAAATCTCCTTTTCACCTTGAGTGTAAGGAAAAGTTGATATACTGGAATAACTTCTTGTACACTGATGTTAAGAAAAAAGCAATTGATAACATTTTGGCCTGGAATTTCTGCAGATTCTGGAAATAAACAGGTGACAAATGGCTGTAACTGCAATGAAAGAAACTGGGAAAAAATAAAGGAGATCAGTAAATGAGAATGCCAAGTAACGTGCAAAAGAAATAAAAGTCCTGTTATATGCAGAGCACAACTGTAAATTTTGAAACATTAACTGTGCTGATTTTGCCAATTCTGACAAAAATACTCCATTTGAAATACAAACAAAAAAAGAGCCCCAGCTTGGCAAAGTGTTAGGGGTTTTTGGAGGGAGTTTTTAAAAGAAATTTCTAATAATTTTTGAGTGAGAAATTTCTGATTTATTTTTACAGCAGAGAACAGCTACTTTTAACCCTTTTAGCAGAGCAAAATGCACAGTATTACAGTCTGGTGAAAGAGGTCTTTGTCAGGCCCACAGTATGTACATTGTTCTTCTGCTGTGCTGATTATTACAAAGGATGCACTTTACATCAAGGAAAGGAACGTGGCACGGGTGGCCTTGATGGTGGCAAGAATCACGTAGATAAAGTCTGCTTCAGCTGTTCCATTGTGACAAACCCTTGGCTGATGTTAAATGGAAATAACGATGGAGATGTCATAGTCAGGGATGTTATGAGGCTCATGACTGTGTGAAATGAGGCAGGAAATCAATTCATTAATTTCAATTGTCATGAGATGTTTTCACAGACTGGTCCCAAGCATTTTGCTTAAACCCTGAAAGAATGAATATTTTCAGCTTTGGATTTCAACTACCATAAAGATTGATAAGCTTCCACTTGTTTATTGTTCAGCTCCTGGGAAATAGTGACAAAACTGGAAATAGTGGCTGATTTTGATATTTTAATCTTACTGATTCTGTATGAAACAAAGCCTGTGAATCTGGAGGAACATGGGGAAGGGCAATAAGCAAGAACACCAAGAAACATCTATAAAACACCTCAAGAACAGAAAATGAGAGAATGCAAACAGTCTTTTCTACTTTGGTCTGAAATTTTTCATATTTGCTAAATATTTGCAAATATTTTCTAAATTTGTTGTTCTCTCGTGTACCACTCGAGATACAAACAGCAATAGGTGCAATACAGAAGTTGAAAGCACCACAAACAGCTGGTAACAAACAAGCTGGGAAACGCTTGGTTTCAGTAAAATATGAACAGGCTCTGGCTGCCCCTGCTGAATGATTTGTATTGTTGGATGGTTCTGGAATTTTAATATTGCTCAACAAAGCATTAAATGGCACACATGAATACAAAGATGCAACAAAAGCCCAGCGTGAAACAGGAAATTTTGAATTACAGACAGAACATTGACCATAATTTATACATCATTTTTACACGGTAAAGAACCTTCTTTAAGGCGTGTAAGAGAAGCTCAAGACAAGAAAGGTGTCTGTGGCAACTTCACTAGCAGGTTAGGAGTTCATCAGCACATTGAATGGCATTTTAATTGTAATATTTGCTAAAATTGGTGGAGTTGTGGTGATTGAGTCTATAGATAATGTCCTGCAGTTGGTGCCCCATTTTTAGGCAGCTGTGGAGAAGGGATGGGCACTCAGAGAGGAGTGAAAGCCCTCCACTCTTAGGAGAACCACGGCTAAGCAAAGAGAATGAATGTCATGTTTGTTGTAGAGCAGTGAAGATTTGATAAACAGCAGTATGAAGCACTTGTTGGCTACCTCAGGAAGGCCACTGCTTTGTCACAATTGATCACTCACAAGCAGAGATTAGTCTAAAAACATGAGACATTCAGACTCTGGTCAATGCTTCTCTAGCAGAATAGTACATTCTCTTCAACTCTGTGGGTTTCACAGTGCAATTTAAGCAATCAGCTCCTGAAGGGAAGTTGTGGCACATCTTTGCATGCAGTTCAGCAGTGAACTGGCACAGAAATTCTGTCCCTTGCAACGTAAGATTGCTGTCAGTAGCCTTCATCACTTAGCAGCAGGTATTGGAAGAGATAGGAAAGAAAATCTCTGCCACAAATACTTCAAAATCAGGCAAAAACTATGAACTAATACTAAGATAAAGCAATAGGTCTTGCAGGATTCATCTTTCCTAGTGTAGTCTGTGGAAGAGACCAGCATCAAACCTAGTAATTTTGTATGACAGAATGATGATAAATTGATAACATTTCATGCAGCTCTTTTCAGTCTTACACATTTTAGAGTGTTTTCTTGGTAACACAGCAAACAGCAACTGTGCAATGTCCTACCCATGGTTCTGCACTAGGCAAGGGCCTGCAGCCCTGTCACTGAGGAATAGTTAGGAGAATGAACTTAAGAGCAGAATTTTATAATGGAAGAAACAGACCTGTGTTTTTTTCTAGTGTTTCTACTCAAAACCCGCCTCTGTCCAACACTGCTAACCTGTGAAGTCAATCCCACCACCACTGCCTGTGCTTGCTTGTGGGGGGAGAACTGCAGTAAAAACACCATCAATTGTTCTCAGCTCTCTTCAGCACATCCCAGCAGATTCTGCCACTGTCAGATTCTTCCTCTCCTTTTTGTTACTGGAAGAGTGACACAGAGAGGTGCCCAGGGTCACTCTTTGCCCACTACCTCAGGCTGCCCTGGCCACAGCTGCCCCAGAAGGGACAGACCCCACTTGCCTCCTGCAGAGACAGCAGCTGCCTGAGACCCAGCTGAGAATCAGAAAATGCCCAAGATGGGTTTCCTTTGGTGAACCCTCCCCCAGATGCATCTTGTTGCAATAACTCCTAAAGATCTGCAAAACAAAACACTCTGCAGGCAGCACATGGGAGTGGGGGCGGGTTGAGCTTTTATCACTCCAACAGTGTATGAATGCCATGGTGGTGATGAACTAACAACCCACTCGAGGAGATTGCTTTTTGAGATACTCAGAGCCTGCATCTGACACTCGTCGTGAGTGAACACCACCCAGCCAACAAGCTCTGCACCTTTCCCTAAAGGAGAAACAAGAAATGCAGGCACATTTGTTTGCTGGGTTGCTTGGGTTGCCATAGCTGTGCCAGTTTCTGCTGATCCTTCTTGATGCTAATTTACACTCAGGCAATAAGCAAAAATCCAAGTTCAGCAGTGGGATATTAACACTACTAAAAAGACCAGACTTGAAACTACAATGATAGCCAAAATTTAAAGGAACAAGTGAACTATTTTAAAATTGACTCATCTCTTAGAATGTGAAGCATATATTAATTTCTACATTAATTTAATTCATCTGATTGAAACACAGAAGGACTGTCTAATTTACAATGTTTTTCAGGTCGTATTGTGTTTTCTCTACTATAATTTTAAAAATATCTGAAGGTGGTGTCAGAGGTGATACATCAGGCCTCTACATCAGGCCTCTAAGAAGATAAAACTCACAGCAGAAGGATTTGAGTACTTAACTTGATCTAAAGAGGTGGAGAATGGGACTGCTGTGGACAGAGAGGACTTCTTGATATAAAGAGATAGAGTTTTTGTAGACAATCCATAATTAGTGTTCATGTTTATTTCTCTTTAAAATTAAGGCCAGGGTCTGGTTTTCCTATCTTAATTTAAAACATTCCAGGATGATGTTGTTATGGTTTTATCTTCACTAGAATTAACTCAAAACACTTGATCAGAAAAATCACCACCTATTTTATATCTTTTTGCATGAGTTATGTAAATGAAATATTTGCTCTTGGAGAAGTATGATGAATAACATATTAAATATCAGAGAGCTCAATTTCTGGAAAGATATTTAAACTGATGAACTACTTGGAGCAAAGACAACAAATCAATCATAAGCTTTGCACGCAAGCAGGACAATTTTTATATATATATATATATACATTCTTTAAACACCAGTCAAAATTCTATAGTCCTTATGCAGGCAAGACTACCTCCAAAATCTTGAGCTTGAAGCCCAGCATCTGGCCAGAGACAGGTCTTCTACAGAACAATCACTACTACAGAACAATTTATTTTTATGTGGGAAAGAACAAACTGAAGTTAGTAACTCTTCCCTAAAATTACTGGGAATTTTTTTCCAAGACACAGAAGCAAGCAAGGAGATGGAAATTTTGTTCCAAGTCTTCTCACTCCGAATATAATATTCTCTGAATAAAATCAAACCGGAATCTTAGCTGTATAATATTTTCTAATACCACTAGCATGGGTTTATTAAAATTAAGATGTTGAAAAAACTCCCTCGTTTCCCATGCTCAATCATTGTTTTTGAACTTTATTCAGTTAAGACAAGTGTTTTCCTTTTCATGCTCCCACCTCCTAGACCAAGGACACAAAGTACCTTGAGCTTTTGAGATATTTTACAGCTTTTGAGAGATATTCTACAGACACCAAAACTTTTACACCTTCCTTCATTAAAAACTTATGAAAAACACTTCCAGCATTAGGAGGGCAAATAATAAACAAATACACTCCATCCCAAATATGCAAAATAACTTTGATTCACAGCAGTATTTTCATTATTCGTTTTATATAAGATTCTATTTTATTCTTTAGTAGTGTTTTTGATATTCAAGGTTAAAGGGATTCACTGATGCCAAAGCCTGGCCTCCAACGGGTAGGATCCAAGGCTCCTGTGTGCACACGCCAGTCAGCAGAGATGAGAGCAATCAGTTTTTCCAGGCTGACATTCCTGGTTTTCCCTCTCCATCCCCTCGCTGCTGGGTCTCCCCCAAGGGTGGCCAGCCAGGGTTTCCCAGGAGAGCCCAGGCACAAAGGTAAAAGTGGGTGAGCTCCACCAGCTCACTGGGGAAGCTCCGAGGAGCTTCCACGCCTTTCCTTGCCTTTTGTTGCCCTAAAAGCCAAACAAGGAGGGGACAAAGCCCAGGCACCAGCAGGGGCAGAGGGCTGGTGACATTATTTTGTAAGTGGCCACCTAAGGAGCTTAAATAGAGGCTCAGAGCAGCACCCCACTGTGAGCCAGCTGCAAAGCCCTCCTGCTCCCCGTGCCGCACTCCTGCTCTTACAGGCTTTAAGATCAATAGAGTGCCTGATAATCCCTCTTCAGCTTACTCCTTTCAATAAATATTCAAGCAAAAGTAAACTTTAAGCAAATATCATTTATTACCTCAGCCTAACTGCTCTGTAGTAATCAAGACTTTGGAAGGATTCCTGTCCATAAACATGCAATGATGGCTGGGTAAGTTACAGTTCCCCTGCAAGTGGCATCCTCCAAACTTATTCTCAAATTATTAAGAAATACAGCTTGGCTGCAATACATAAGCTGTTAAAAAAAAAATGCCCTCAGCCATTCAGAAGAAAAATATAGGCTTTGCTTTAGACCTCCAATCTTCAAAAATAATTCAAGCAGAAGTAAACTGCATTTATAACTAGATCTGTTGAAGCAATTCATCCCTAGAGTTGAACAACAATATACTTTTGCTTATTTGCCTTTTAAGAGTGATCTTCACAACCTTCCAAGTCAATCCAGTCAGACTTAAAGCAGACAGCTTTTCTTCAAGGCCTTCAACAGAGCAAATTCAACTTATCAGATTTAAGGGCATCTGAATCAGCTCTTGCAGTATCTCCAGGTGTTTCTGAGACACTTAATACAACACACCACTTAGTAATCTGCACTTCCAAGCAGCTGCTTAAAAGAAAAGTTGTTTTATTTCAGTTTGGTACTGCAAGCCTGGCCTTAAGAGCAGAAACAGGAACTATGACAACAATAATCTATTCCTTTTTCATGAAGTCAAAACTGCACAGTAAAAGCACGTGTAAAAAAAAGCCCAGTTTCAGTCAGATGGAAAACACCGGCCACTTAATTCCTTCTAACACAGAAAGAGAATGGAAAGAGACCAGAGAATGGAAGAAACTCTGCCAAGTTTTGTCCCCAGTCCTATAGCAGCCTATTTACTCACAGCAATTCAGCTCAACATCATCAATTGAGTACATCCCTGACTTGGGATGAGGATGCGAAGGAAACGTTATTTTAACTTTCCGACGTTTCTGACAACAAGGAAAGGGTAGCAAACCATTTTGTTCCTTGGTGGCAAAGCACCCTCCTCTTGAAGCTTAGGAAACATCTTCCACAGCTTCTAGCTGAAGCATTTCAAACATACTGCCACGCTAGAGGGATCCCTGCGGAGGGTGGAAGCGACAGGAGACGAGAGCAGTGTGATTTCCCCTAACACCAGAGCACCTGACATCCAATGGCCTTTGAAGATCAGGTGTCAGACGCTGTGGAAACACAGTGGACAAAAATACAGACAATTAGTAACCTGCAGTTTTTCAGGCTGCTTCAGAATATCAGACAACTAAAGCAGCAGTGGGGCTGAACAAGTGCACTTTGTTATTTTTTTTTTTTTTTTTTTTTTTTTCCACAGGACACTGACATTCCTCATAGATTTCAATACTCCTGCCTTGGCCCAGACAGTTCTGTTGCTGAGGTCTGCAGACTTTCTAAGTGCACACCATGACTCCTAACACATAAAACATTATTCCAGAACACTTGAGGAAATGTAAACATTGCCACTTGTGTCTGCAAACATTTAGCTCCTTTTGATTAGGAATGCTGCATTCATCTTGGCTGCAGTAATAATTATAATGTCACTAGTAGCACTTGTAATTAGAATGTTGTTAGTCATGATATCAGGTGTGAAGATACACTTCAGATCTTTGGTATTCTCATTTTTCATGCTTAGCTATACAAGTCAGAGGACCTGAGGTCTGCTAAGTGCCTTTTTAGAAGGTTTAAGGGGACCATATTAATATATAAGCATTACCTCTGGAATAACTCCACACAAAAGGATATTAGTAATTTATGTGCTTTTCTGTGGTACTTTAGTTCTCCTTCCCTTCATTGGAAACAAGCACCGATGAAGTATGATGGAGTAAGAAGCACCTCTACTAGAACCACAGCAGCTGTGTTTCACCCATCTACCTAAACAACCTTTAAATATTTCATTTTCTTCCAGATGGCTTTTACAAAGCCATAGACTTTTCCAGATATTTTGCCCTCACCAGTGTTGAAGTAAAACATCCTGATAAGAAGGGCAATGTCGAAACCTGGAGATGTCAACACTGTGAAGTATCAATCCCCAGGGCTCCAGGAGCAGTAAAATTCCTTCCCACTAAGAAGAAAACAAGTTTTGTGTCTGCCTTGCCCATCCCCTCCCCCCACTCCAACTCCCCTAATAATGAAGTATATAAGTTGTTTACATGTAAACAGCTGGAGCAAGAACAGCTTCAGGCAATATGGGGAATATTCAACTGGCAGCACTGGCCAGGAGAAGAGAGAGTTATTATTTTCTATGCAGTATTCAGTATCTGTTTTATGAAATATGAATTGTATGTATAATAATTTGTTACATGCACTGAGTACTCTGTACTCACAGCAGCTTCACTTAACCCAACTAAGCAGCAGCAATGAAACCACCAACAACTTGCAGTTGTGGTGTCCTCCAAGACATAACTAGATGAGAGTGAGTCTGATCCCTGTACACTTTTATTCGAGTTTGGGGTCCAATGACTCGACTTTGAAAGGCTGCTGCCTCCCCCTGCTCTAGAAAACAACAATATTAGTCACTAAATAAGGACAGAATCAGCTTTGATTTACGGTTTAAATTATGCTCTCAAGTATAGCCTCAGTAAGGAGCGTGTTTCCTCGTGTGGAAGAGAGAGTCAAGCACAGAAGGCAATCCTGACGCTGCTGGCTGAGCAGGGGGAGCATTCCAGCTTTGCTCCTCTGGCCCAGTTTTCCCAGGGACCGGGGGAAGCACATACCAGTGGGTCTGATGCACTTACGCAAGAACCAGAGATGTTGTATTCATCTTTCCTTTTCCCCGTGCTTCCCTGCCCCACTCAAAGTCGTCAGCCTGTCTGCACAAGTTCAGTCCTGCTGTCTTTTTACAACAAGCTGGAAATCTGAAAGGGGTGGTAGGGGAAATCAAATTTAGGATGCTGTTTCTCAGCTCTTTTATGCTACCAGTTCTGCAGGTCATTCCACTAAAGGGGAGGTGAGTTCTGTGGTGGGTGTTTTTATCCACCCACAGGGATTTTTGATATCTGGGAATAAATTGGATTCACTACTGTGGTGACTTGGGAAAGGTTAAAATGCATTCCTTACAGAAAACTTCCTGGCAGAAAAGGTGTTACATTTCCAGCCTAAGAACCAGGTGTAAAACACTCCCTAGCACATAGGGTCAACAAATAGGAAAACTATGAACTAATAAAAGTAGGTCTGAAAACCAAAAGTTTATTGGTTTAATTTCTATTTGGTTTCAAAGACTTTTCTAAAATATATTTAATTGAAATAATTTTCAGCTATTGTTAGAGTAGCCAGTATAGAAATTGATGGTTCTGTAAAGCAAGGCTGAGGGTTGGCTGGTTTGGTTGGGGTTTTTCTGTGGAGTGTGTTGGGGTTTTGTCTGCTTGTTGTGGTGTGTCTTGGTGATGGTGTTTTTCTTTGTTGTTTTGGGGTTTTTTTTTTTTGTTTTTTTTTAATAGGTATCAAATCAGGGCTAGTGGTTTTAATAGCAGAGAAGAAGCCGTGGGAACCTAACCTTCAGTTTTGTTTATAGAGTAAATTGTGAACATGGTCATCAGCAAACCTCCTGAATCGTCTACCTTGGTTTCCCTCTATTTTAAAGAGAAATAATTATAACATTTATGAATGATAATCAGTTTACCATTTATGAATGATAGTTTATCATTTATGAATGATAATCAGCAAGAATCAGTTAATGAAGCTTAATTTAGCTGATTAATTCATCAAGAACCACTAAATGAAAAATAACTGATAGTTAAATAACGTTTTGATATTTGAAAACGTATTTGCTAGAATGAAGTATATTTAATGGCTAGTGATAATTTCACTGGGGCAGTTTGGTAAAAACTATTCATCTAAATTACCTTCTACTTGTTCAAAAAAATCACAATTTCTGCAGTGTAGACCTTCTGGTGTGCTACCTCTGTGGTTATTTGAACTGGAACAGACATTCTAGTGAGGTTTAAGGTTGCATTTGAATGAGATTTGCCTGGAATGAGATTTGCCTGGAATCTCAAGGTGGCTTTTAGCATTGAAAAAAACTTGTAGTTGTAAAAGACCCTTTGACTAGGTTCCCTTACTACTGGGGGATGTTGGGAAAAGACTAAATGGTGATGGACTTTATTTTTGTCATGCTGCCCTTCCTCAGCATGACAAGAACACCTGTCTGCCCCCATCTAGTGTTGTGTTTCAATTAAAACACTGGGCAGGGGAAGGGAGCCCTGTTTGTGTCCCAGAAGACTGTTTGGAATATTACCAGCACCCCCTTTTGTAGGTGACAACCACGTCCCAATGCTCCAACCATCACGGGCATGGAGGTGTTCAGGATGCCCAAATCACACCATCAGTGCCAGGGCTCTGAGCAGGGTGAGAAAACCCCACCAGAAATGCAGAGCAAAGGGTGCAACAGAGGTCCCAACACCACAGACTTGGCCTCAGAGCCCTGCCAAGCCCCACCTCTCGTAAAGGATGTTCCTCTTCCAGCAGTCATTAGCAGAACACAATCCTCTCTCAGTGTCAGGGAATGTCCTCAGGGGGGTAAGCTGTTACTTCACCCTTGCAGTTAGAACTTCTGTGGTTTCAGACTTGCTGATTCTCAAAACTGTCTCTTTTAATCCAGCTCCTTGCTGCTGGTCTCCATGGACGTATTCATGAAAGTGTGCTTATTCACTTGTCCAAGGTTTTGCTTGGATAGGCCCTCTACAGCCTGTGACCAGCACCATCACATTATGTATATTGAAAAAACAAAAACCCTTTAAAAATAAAATAAATAAAACGCTTGCTTTGAAAGTTATATTGCTTGATCTAGAAGTTTTTTCTGAACAAATAAAAAAAAAGCAGAAACAAAAATTCAAATCCCATAACTGTCAGCTCCCATTGGGTTTTTCCCATTAGAAATTAACATTAGCCTCAATAAACTATAAGAAATTTCTTCATGAATTTTCCCCAGTTTGCTTTCCTTTGGCTTTCCATACTGGAAATCAAGGCCATCTCAATGGTGATAAAGATGATGAAATTTGACATTTTAAATATACATCAGATATTACAAAAGTAAAGGGATAAGAAGAACAAAACCACTCAAAAGACCTTTAAATTTTGTAGCGAAAATGAAAAGGGAAACTGTCCTGTGGTTTAGAGTTATTTTGCAAATATAACTTAAGCAATTAAGTTTTTGTTTAATCTCTTGCCAATGTGCTACATACCAGCTGAATTTCCACTTTTGCTAGAGGAAATGTCTGGCCTTACAAAGCAGTTCATTACAGTTTCAGTGCACAAAAAATAAAGCTGATTGTACTGGTAGAAGTATTTAATTTTACACCTCAACCCAGGCTTCTAATTAATCATTTAAACCCTAGGAAATGGTGTCATCCTAAGCTTCCTAACAATTGACATAATGCAGCAAACTATTACCTCATGTAACCTGAACTAAAGCAGTCCAAAGGTCTGTTTTCTTCAGGTCATACCCATGTGCTGTCTTTTTTGGTTTTAGAACTCAATATGTATCAGCATGTCTACAGGTAATTATTGGGGGATAAGGAATTCTTTGAAACAATGGCTATAAAATAATCTATAATTCATGGCCTGGATTATGGAGAAGGCTGAGAGAATGCAGTAGGGACACAATGACAAACTAGTTCTTGCAACTCCACCTAAAAACCTGACGCACAGCTAGGGAAGAGTTTTTGGCTTCTTGTTAAACAAAATTTCTCAGCAGTTACCCTTTCCTGGCACAAGACAGAGCTCTAGAGACAGCTCTGACAGGTCAGCTACCATCCAACCTGTTTTTCACATCTTGGCCTTCCTTCTATTCTTTCTTTACAAGGATCTTTGCTTGAGTTTCTTGGTTGACATTAGAGATACGACGCGAAAACATCTTAGAAGCTCCTCACTGTTTAATCAGCTCTTTGAAATGACATATTTTTCCCTGGGTTATCCAGGAGACATGAAATGGCAGTTTAAAGCTACAATTTATTTGATGGTGTTTCACAGAATTGTCTGTGGGGGAAGAGATCTTCAGTCACAGAATAGCCTGAGCTGGAGGGGATCTCCAAGGATCCTCAGAGTCCAACCCTTGGCCCTGCACAGGGCACCACAAGAGTCACATCATGTGCCTGACAAGATTGTCCAAACCTCTCTGGAGCTCTGTCAGGCTTGGTGCTGTGACCACTGCCCTGGGGACCTTGTTCTGTTGCCCAGCCACCCTCTGGGTAAAGAGCATTTTCCTGATATCCAACCTACAACTCCCCTGACACAACTTCAGAGCTGCTCTGTTGAAATAACCTGAACATTTATACTTGAGATTGCAAAAATATAAGAAAATTTCCTTTCCCTTCCCACAGGAACCAGATACAGAATCACACCCCACTCAGAATGTAGTAAATCTTAGTTATCTGGAATATATTTCACTGTGTATCCCAGCTTCAGGCCTGATTTTGTTATACCTCCAACTTTCCCCGAACAAACATCACACCCCAGAAAAAATGTGATTGTTGGTGGAGCCATGGAGGATCCCCTCAGCAAGTTCTTAAGAAGTTCCATAAAAGAACTCTGTGTACCATGATGAACTGAGCCACCAACTAAATACACCCAGCTTGTACAATGCAGAGTCAGTAAATATATACGCAATCCAAGGTGTGTAGGCCTTTCATTCCTCAAAAATGTTCTCAGGCAATGTTACTGAATGGAAGTGTCAAAGTATCAGTGCCTTCCGGCAATGCAGGCAGGATTCCCACTTTGCCTCCTGCTAAAATTACAAATCAACGGGCTAAGCACACACAATGGATAAAAAGAGAGCTCCACAGCAGGGTTTTCATACCTGTATAAGAATGATATACAGAAGACAGGGATGAAGGAGATTTAAAATTTCAGTTGGGCTGCCCCTACCCTTTCTTTTCAGGTGCAGCCAACTCACACTTGACTAGCAAAGACATAACAAGTTCTGGAGATCTCCAGTGGAAGCTCCACAACCTGGCAATCATTCCAGCACCACGCTAGTCTTAGCATTAACAAAATCCTGTCCTCATGTTTGAACCTCCTCCTGTCTCGGCAACTTGAGGCTAACATGAGGAAACAGCAGCTCAGAAGAAACTATAACAGCACTTAATGGAGGGGAGGATCACTTTACATCCACTGCAAATGAGACATCGACTTAAACATCCCTACACGTAATTTTTACAAAAAATATGTTAACCACTATTTGCATCACAGTCCACCAGAAGGCCTAGCAATTCTCAACACATTTTTTCTTCAAAATAACCGTCTAGCTGCTCCTAAGTGCGGAATTTGACTTTTTTCTTAATAATTTTCTTTTCTTTTTCTCAATGCTGTTTTACTACAGTTTTCCAAGCTGTTCCTGTTTTCCCAATTGCTTGTAGCATAGTGTCACCCGTCAATTTATTATGCACCCTTTCTATATTACCATCCCTATTATCAAGGAAATCATGGAATTGCACAAGAACCAAAAGGGAAATCCGACACACATGCCATTAGAACAACTTTCTCATTTGACAAAGGATCACTGACAACAAATTCTTGAACATGTTTTGCCAGCCAACCAGGATGTACATCTCAGAATCATCTCAGCAAGTCCATGTAACAAATGAGACAGTGCCTGATCAGCATGTAAGATGGTCTAAGAAACCTTTCCTGGTACTGACGGGAGCTCTGCTATCCATGCCAACCCTACATTTTCCCAGGGAATGTCAAGCTGGTTTCCAATTATTAGTTTAGATTTCAAATTATTAGTATCTGCTGGATAATCAAAGATCTCCTCCTTAGCCTAGTGCTGCTGTCAGATCTTTTGTGGAACTGCTATTGGTCTAACTATGCAATGCAAAGGACTCTGCCATCTAGATCAGGACATCAGTGCCATCAGAGCTCACAAAACGCTTACCACTCTCAAAATACGTGTTTCCTGACATCCCCATTCTCATTTTCCTCTTCCCATCCTTGTCTGGAGCTCATGAGTCTCAGCAGAATGACTGCCCTTGAGAAATTATAACAAAACAGAAAATGAAACTATTTTATTCTTGCAAACATGTCTGCATTTTGTATCAATCCCCTGCCTGCAGCACTTTGCTGTCTTGCCAGTGGTCTGTCAGTGCATTTTCAGTTTTAGGCTCCTTGAGGCAGAGGCAGGACACTTTATCCTGTGGTTACTCCCAATAATGCCCTGTGCCTCCCACGGTGTCTTGACCACTAATTGGAGCTGTAGGCTCCTGCTGTCACGGAGGGAATGGGGCGCAATCCTTGTAAATCCAAATTGCTTTCGATTGCTGCAGAGGGCACAAACAGAGACATTGCAAATGACAGCCCATATTTAGAGCATGGACTTCCTGGGAAACTGAAACTTTAATTATTTATGGCCCAATTTTGTAAGACAATCAGCCACACACTTTTCTAGCTAATTAGCGAACAGAGGCAGTTGTGGAGAACACCTGTTTTACAGTCCTGTTTTAATAATCTCTGTGAGCAACATTTCCCTCCCCTCCCCCCCCAAAATATCTGCATTTAGCAAGGAACAAATAAATTTAATCACTCTCTGCTGATGTAATGTCTTCATCTTCTTATT
>WAAG01031696.1:0-13742 GCA_013390105.1 Tichodroma muraria | reverse complement strand
CTGTTCTTCCTTCTCAAGAAAGATCCCTCCATTCATGTAAGAGACACAACTTCCTTCTTTTCTACTTAGGAACATTCTCCTCCTAGGTGCTCTTCTATCTTACCCTACCAGTGTGTGTTTCACTCACTCAACATTTTGCCTAACACACCCCTCTTTAAGAAAAGTTCTGTTCTGTTAAAATAGAAGCCAAATATGGTTTGACCCTCAGGAAATGGATAAGCTGTAAGTAATAGTATTTCAAATAACTCAGAGATGGTTGTGCTCCAAAGTCTGTCACATTATTTTCCTAGGAGATAAATAATAACAGCATCATTAGGGGCAAGACTTGAAGGGTGAATGTGAAGCGAAGTTAATAAGAAGAACTAATTGCAGACTGTACCCCAATGAAATGCATGGATCCTCACATCTACACCACCACTAACCACTATCAACCTTCTTATTTTGGAAGAGAGATAAAAACATTGGAACTAAAGACTGACATTATTTATCCTAATGCAGTATCTTACACCTTTTTTAACCTAAGGAGACAAACAACCCATACAAACACACATATTCAGTGAACATAGGCTATGTTCTGAAAGACTGAAGGGCAAACTTGACTTCAGATAAGGCAACGGGAATATGGGTTGCATCCATAAATTTAATGTTCAGAAGAGACTATTGTGTTAATCCAGCCTATTTGGAAGAGCTCTCCAGATCACGGACTTTCATTCTTTCCTGTTAAAGAATTGATATCCTTGTGTCACCCTTATTGACAGTGATTAGATCAGCAGCAAAATTAGTGAATGCTATCAAACTCAGTAACTTGTGAATGAAGAGGAATGACGTTCCACTGAAAGGCTTCAAGTGACAGAAGCCATAAGGAATTATTTTGCTTCAGGGAACAATTACACACTTAAAAAGTAATTTTAGTCCCACCTGTTGCTATTGGATTGCGTTATGTTCTAGTATTAGACACCAAAAAGGTCCCCATTGCCACGTGCAAGTAATTACAGATTGTGATCTAGTTTTTTTGTGAGCCTAATAATCCATAACAACTTAACTGCCAGTCACACATGGAAGGTTTCAGTCATGTCCTTCTGAACCTAAGTCAATAATTGTCAAGCCAAAACCTTGACTTACTGCTGACACAGGGTGGACTCCCCTAGATTTTCTGAAATATTTCCACTTTGTCAAAAAGAAATTGTAAGGTCAAGGAAACTGGAGGTCTTTCTTTAGCAGCTAAGGTGGAAAAAAATGCTGATGCTTGTAGGGTCAGCTGCTGCTGCAGCTTCTGTGAGACCTAGGAACATTGTTTTAGATGTGATTGTCTGAAGATGCTGTGTCTAGCTGCTGGTCTGGGAAGACTCTTTCAAATTAGTTTAATCCAAATGTTTCTTTCTGCTATATTTCTACAGGGATAAATTATGTCTGGCGAGTATACTCCATTTCAGAAAGATTGATATTCAAAACACGAAGCTCACAGAAATGTTGATAAATGTATTTTAGACCACTTTGAGCAAAAATTATCAAGTCCAACTTTCAACACATTTATGGTACTAAAGTTAAAAAAAAAAAAAATGTGGCTCTGATGTTCTTCACAGATATTTTGGGTTTGAGGGTGATTCTTCCGCTATAGGATCCAGCATTCTCAGCTGTAGACTTTCTGACATAGCTAATGGAAAGGTGGGTCCTCCTTGCAACCCAAAGGACAAAATCCAAGTGAGCCATGGATAACAGCATGGAGGCTGAGCACAGCTGGTCCAGCACAGCTTTCCTACAGTCATTACATGTCAGGTCCCTCTCACAGTACCAGGTGTAAGTGAGGGAAATACCTTCTGCTCTTAGAATAGTCAGGTGACAAGGAATGCAGAACCAAAGACTAATTATAATCTCATGCAATCAGTGCAATTTCAACTGATTTATTGATGAAATGCCAGGACAGCAAAATCTGTCTTATTATACAGGACATACGATTATTCCATATATTATCTGGAGACAAACTATTGGAGATAAAGAACTTAAACTGGAAAGGTAGAGGACTTGGTGACACAGCCTATGATATCAAATATTTTCCATGTTTGGTGGGTTTTTTTTGTTTTTTTTTTTGGGGGGGGGCTGTTTGAGACAAAAGAAAAGTACTTTTCAGGCTGAATTCTATTATATAAATTTCTACCAGAAATTTTGGCATTTACTGACATTTGTGCTTTTCCAGAACACCTGAAAGGAAGAGTAGCTGGAACTGAAGAGTCTCTTGGAAAAGAATTAATTCATAACCCAGAGATCTGAACTTGTGTAGTCTAGTGAATTTAAGAGGGTGTTAGTTGGATGTACTCTTTAGCATTTAGGATGGGAAAATAGGCTGTGATTTTTCTTTGGAGCAATAGGAAAGGCACAATATTATGTCAAAAGTGCAGCAAAACAAAGCTAATTAACCCTTACTCCCAAACCTAAAAGTCATGAATGAATTAAAAAAAGATAATGAGCCCTAAAGAATAGTTTTATGGCAATGATGAAAAAGCATTAAGATAGGAGTGTGATGATGTGTGCAGTGAATTTGCTTACAGAAAGTAATACAAATAGCCAATATCACAATTATTCACAAAATAATTACTATACGAGCAACCTTTAAGTTCTGAGTTAGCACAAAGATTCAACCATGCTTTTGACTTTTCTTATTTGAAGTGCAACAACACTTTAAGCACCAAAATGTATAATCTGTTCTACAAATGTCTATTTAGTTACAGTCTTTCATGAGGGCATTATGGCTTTCAGGTGCAATAAACTACCCCTCTTTGTAACAACACCCCTTTATAAACACAAAGCAAATCATTATGTGGAAAGGGGAGAAGTTAAAAGCCCTAAATCTTCCATTCCCAAGGATACTGTTACCTTCAGATAGAATGTATTTTTTTATGCATGTATTTACTGCTTAAATGTAGTATATTTCCATTGGGTTTAACTGACAAGATTTTAGGGAGTTCTTCATTACTGATTTATATGTATACATATAGACACATATATGTTCAACTACCCATACACTTTTTTGCTCCTGTTTCCTAGCATAAAATTATTGCCTTCCCTGGAACAATGAAAATGCAACTGCTTTCTAGACCAGTGACTATTCTTTCTTTGAAGAGGCTCTTAATAGAATGCATGAAACATCTGGAAGAATTAAATCAAAGGGTGATGGAATTCCCACTGGAGAACACATGTCAAACAAGAAAAAGAGTCCTGTGGAACAAATGAGATTTTGCCCTGAGAATTAGCAAGTACAACAGCTAAACTTAGCATTGGATTGAGATGAAAACTCCTAAGAGGCCTATTGATACCATTTTTAAACGTCCACCATGCCTAAAAAAGAGAATAATTTACTGTGTTAGTTATAACTATAATTTATAATTAGCACTGTGTAATGCAGTCTACAAGAAAAAATATCTGTTTTCCCTATTTACAACCACTATTCTGAGAAATTCCTGAGATCCACAATAATCTACAGGTAGGGAAGATGGTCTGGGTGACAAACTGCATCTAATAAGGACACCAGCATTTGAAGAATACCCAACTATAGCCCTAAAGCTGCAGTGGGGAAGGAACCCCAAATATAGTACATGCATAGGGACTCACAAAGAGAAAAATTATCATCTGCAGCTCAGGTTGTTCATTTTGGCACTTGTGCAATTCCTGTTGCCACACCAAGGCTGAATTTCATTCAGTGTCTTTCTAAGAAAACATTTTATAAAGGAGAAAATTAAAAACAGCCTCAGAAACTGAGAGTCACACGAATCTGTCTGCCTTGCACAGTAGTACTCTCATCTCATTCACAGCTGCCAAACAAAAAAATTAAAATGTGTCTCTACACTAATACCAATTTCTCTAAAACTTCACTGTAAAGTGATGAGTTAAAGCAATTTAGAGAGTAATTTAATGAAAACATACCTAAAGGACCATCCAAAGGGAACTGGACAAGCTTGAGAAGTGGGCCCAGGGAAATCACACAATAAGACCAACTGCAAAGTGCTGGACCTGGGTCAAGGCAGCCCCTGGTCTCAATACAGCCTGGGGGTGAACTGGAGCAGCCCTTGGCAGGTGAGAGGACAGGAGCCAACCATGAGCACTTGCAGCCCAGAAACACAGCCATGCTCTGGGCTTCATCTAATGCGGCATGGCCAGCAGGTCAAGGCAGGGGATTGTGCCCCTCTGCTCTACATGAGACCCACCTGGAGTGCTGTGTCCAGCTCTGGGGTCCCCAGCACAGGAAGGACATGGACCTGCTGTAGCAAGCCCACAGGAGGGACTCCAAGATGCTTAGCGGGCTGAAGCAGCTCTCATACCAGGAGAAGCTGAGGGAATTGGATTTGTTTAGCCTGGGGAAGACAAGGCTTTGGGGTGGCCTAAATGGGGCCTTCCAGTACCTGAAAGGGACCCTACAAGAAAGATGGAGAGAGACTTTTTACAGGGCCATAGTGACAGGACAACAGGAGGATGGCTTCAAAGTGGAAGACAGTAGGTTTAAATTAGATATAAACCATGGATCCCCCACCCCTGGATGTGTTCAAGACTGAATAAACTGGTTTAGTGAAAGATGTCCCTGCCCAGTCCCTGTCCAACTCCCAAGGAGTTGGAGCTAGATGATCTTTAAGGACCCCGACAACTCAAAACATTCCATGATTCTATGAGAATGAATTTATTTTTGCTGGGGAAATAAAATGCTCCTTTGTTCATATTCTAATGGATATCCATGCAATCTTTTTCTGTTTCTCTCTTTGCATTCCCATAAATTAAAAGACTTATGAAACACAAGTGGTAAAGAATGGGCAAGACTGTGACTGGATTATATTCTTGGGTGAAACAAAAGAAATTTTCAAAACTGTGTTTCTCTTTGGTCCAAAGGCAGTTCAAGAGAGCAGTGATATGTTTTTCCCTTTGTTTTTCTGAAATTTCCTTCACCCTCACTTAGTGGAGGATGCTTTACTCATGGAAGTGGGAACAAGGTAAGCTGGCTGCAAGAAGCCCAAGTGATCTTGGACTGGAGATGCATTTAGTGGTTGGATTACTTGATGTTGTTCTACTAAAATATTTTAGCTCTTTTGGGTTTATTAAAAACATAACTCCTGAAATATGTTACCTTTTATTTTTGACTACAAAGAGTCTTTGTCTTTCCACTACAGCAGGACTGATTTGAGAGGAAATTGGTCTGTTACTGAAGGTGGTGGGAGAGCAGATGTTCTACTGTGGACAACACAAAATGTGTTTGTAGTACTGCAAAAGGCAAAGTGAAGCACTTCCTTTACCCTTTTGTATCTCATGCAGTGGTTCCCTTTGCCTCTCCAGAGAGGCCGTATGATTTATAATTACAAGAGGTTTGATCCTTTTCCATCTCCTGGTCATGGAGGGGATCACCGACTGCTGTATTCATGAAACTCAGTCTGTTGGGCCTTTATTCAAACCACTGAATCACTTATATTGGAGAAAAAAAGATGCACAGTAGGAAATATTTTAAGGATAAAACTGACTTTTGGAATCTCTGTGGAAAATAAGCTTCCTATGCAGATAAAACAAAGAGAAGTTATTTTCACCACAGTTGAATATTGAAACAATATGAACAGTACTCTGAACTGTATAACCTTAAAAGTGAGTAGTGCAATTTACAGACTTCATCCCACCACATAAATTTCACTGACTGTGGATTGGTTAGTACACAGGAGCCTTATGCCTTTTTAGCACACCAGTTTCCTAGACTATCATTCCTACAATTGTTCTTTATTCCCTTGGAAAGCTTTTTCTACAGCTGTTCTTCATGTAAATTTAAGAATTATTCCTACTTTGTAGATCTGCAGCAGCATGTTGTTGTATTTGCAAAAGTTTCCAGACATGCTGGTTCCCTGCCTTCTTGTTTGCAAGCTCAAATTGTGCCAGAAAGGTATGCTGCTTTACTGTGATCACAAAATTAATCGGATTTGTCAGCAGTAGTCTGATTTATGTCTCCAGTTCAAGTCACAAATGTGTGATCAGTGCTAGAAGTGGTGGTTGATAGGTCAGCGTAATGAAATTTTTCACTAATGTTTCATCTTAAAAGAATTTTCGTGTGTTTAAATAATCTAATTTCCTTCTAACTGCTTTGTATTTCTTTAAGCATCTCTTTTCTTAAGATGAGTTGATGATTTGTTGTGCTGAAAATCAATGCTGGAAAAATGCTTTTGTCTTCAGAAATATTGTATTTATTGTTGGAAATATAAAATAAAAGAGCCAGAGTTGTTATGTCTGAAAATGCTTTTTACTGTCAATTTTGAAAATAACTTTGAACATAATGGTCAAACTGGGTTTTTTTTATCTCATACACAAAGGATTCTATAAATTCTTATAGGTCAAAACCCATACAGTTCATAATAATGAATATTTGCCTTTAGCGTCAGCAGATGTTGTGTTTAAAATGCACAGACAAGGAAGGCAGCGGCAACTCACAGGGACATTGTTTACAGAATCAGTGCCTTAATTACCAGGTAGTAACACAAGGCATACTTTAAAACAAAGCAGAGGGAAACACTTGAGAAGTTTGCAACAGCTCAACAAGTAAGACTAATTCTGCAATTTAATAAAATGAAACATTACATTTTCTTCTTTGTAAATACCAGTAAGATTCATGTCAGCTGCTAACAAATGAAAGATCTTAATGTATTCTAGTGAAGTTCCTTTCAACAGAATTTCTGCTTCATAAGTTTTCTAAACAAGAAAGCATCTGAGCTGCTCCAGCACAGAGCTTTTAAAGGCTATCAAATGGCATTTAAAACACACACACACACTCTACATACCAAACTCTACCCCCCCTTTCCCCTCTGTGTTAATGGTACAGAGCGTCTCCCCATAATTAAACTAAACCCTGAAATCTTGACCATTGTGGTTGCTAAAGATCCCATGCACTTTTCAGGAGAGGAGGGGCATTAACCACAGTTTCCTCCACAAATTCCCAGCCAGGTAATTGCCTGCCTAGAAATTGCCCATCCAGCTTCCACTGAGTAAGCTATTTTCACTCACCCTCTTACTGAAACTGCTGGAGGGCGTCGCAGGCATGGGCTGACAGCTGTGTTCTGTCTTAATGCTCTCTTGCTTTGCTGAATATGAAAACACTGCTACCATAACACAGTAAAATGAACAAAGTGACAGGAATATATTTGCCATAAAGTCTAGGAATAGCAAGTAAGCTAATAAAAGCATTGGTAAACCAGGCCATTAACCTCTACAAAAGGTACTGCTGTGTAACAGGTTATCCATCATACCAGATAATGTAGATTTGAGGCGAAAAGTTGATGATCCCCAGTTCACAGATTCAAGTGAGCACATTTCATCTGTTTTAACTGGGGCAAGAAAAGGAACAGCCTGGACTTATTTCAAATGCCAACTGTGCAAGTAAGACAAAGCTTTAGAAAGAAAACTGCCATTCACCCAGTTTTATTTTCAGGCATGCTTACAAAACACTCTTCTGGTTTCTATCTTCTTGTAACTTGATGGGAGCCTACAGGAGACTAAGATGTTCAGACAGAAATTCAATGATGGAGCTCAGAGTAAAATGACACAGCTTCCCACATACACTCCAGAGATATTTAATAGGTTCTGTCATAATCCATATGTTCTCTTCAAAAAATAAGAATAAAAACCAGCTGCCTTACAATAAATTCTAACTGCAGTATGAGTTAATTTTGAACTGATGTAACATCCAGTCAGTTTTCATTTAAAATGACAGTGGATATCTTTGCCAGACTAAGTGTGGATTTGTAGAAACAGATGAGGAACAGTAAAATGTTTTTCCTTCAAGACAAATATTTCTTTTTAACATGGAGCTCTTAGATAGTCGGGGATTGTTCAAGTGAAGAAAGACTTTACATTCATCACCATGATGATGTATTACTAAAGTACTGCACTTTGGGGCTGTTAGGAGCCCCTCAGGGATGTGGCAGAGCAGAGACTGCAAATGGTGCCTGATGCCAGTTCTGCTGGCTCAAGGCCTGAAACAGCTTGCTGGCTCTGGTGGCATCAGGATGGCCAGCACAACCAGGCACTGGTGTGGTGCCTGCTGTCTCCAGCCGTAGGTGTCAAACAAAGGAGGGAAGCAGCAAGCTAGATTATGTTTATTTGTTTATTTCTACTATTCTAGCCTGAGAGAATTGCCTCTGTGAGGTTCCAAGTGATTTAAAAATTTTTGAATATCACCCCTATGAACAGAAAAAAAGAACAGAAATGCAGTTAGAAGTAACCAAGATCCACATTACAAAATACAGCAAGCAACCCACTAACACTCTTCATTCCTAACATTCTAACTGCTCTCAACCCCCTGGAAAACCACTAATGGCTGAGAAGTAAAGTAGGCTTAGAGTGTGTCCCAAAGATCAACATCTTTGACTATGCTAGCACAAGAATTTAATTATTGCAAGGAAAAAGTATGGTGTGTCTTGGCACACATACTTGGCAATAGTATGGCATGTCAGAGTGACTGGGACAGATGTGTCATTGAGGCCCATTCTGGTATCTTACAGTGTCTTCAAAGTGATGTTTCATCTTAGATATCAGAAAGAGCAGGTCAGTCAGGTAGTTATCTTATATCCTCTTTGCGTGAGACAAAGGCTTTTTCCTATCTTCCCTTTCTGAGCTGCTGTCCCAGTTCCTAGAGTGATAAAGCCTCAGTCCTACATCCTGGTCTTATTCCTGATAGCAAGGCCAATAAAAACCCCAAAACATTCCAAAGACTGCCTGCACCAAACAAGACAACCTGAATGGTCCCATACAAAAGCCCCAGGTTAGATCTGACCAGTCAGGAGAGAAGATGGGAGTTATCGTTTGCTAGATGAATTGGCCAGCTTAGGATCCAGGCCTGGTCTTAAAGCCATATAATATTAACAACTGTGAACAAAGAGTTAGAAACAAGAAATAAAATTATGCCAAAGCTTGATGATTCCATCTTTTGAATACCCTCTGCATTCTGACACCCTATTGGACTAAACAAGGCTGGTTAGGAACATACACCAGCTTCCACGAAGTGACAGGAAAAGTAGGGTAAGAGCTTCTTCTGGGAAAAGAGTTGTCTTTGAATTCCCATAAAATATGATAGTAGAGTCTGATAGAGGTCTGTAAGATTAACAAATAGTATTAAGAAACAAACAGAGGATGATTATTTTCTATAATAACAATGCACTCAATTAGGCACTGCATTTCAAGAAAATCAAAGGAGGAATATTTTGAACTAAACCATAGTTAAATTATGAAAGTCATTGGGACAGAATGTTGAGAAGGTCAAAGGCCTGAACTGGCTCACAAAGGACTAGATAAGTTCCTAGAGGATAGGTTCAGATACTATTGTTCATGTTTAAATGCAGACTCAGAAGACTCCTCAACTATTATTTCCAGTAAATTATGAAAATGTACTATGGGATAGATCACTTCCTGAAACTTGTATTACACACTCTTCCCTATTGTAACCAATGCCATTAAAGATTCAGTGCTGGGCCCATGTGGACTTTTGGTAAAAAAAACAGAGAATGTCTTCTGTTTCTGAAAGGGAGGTTGGGTGTAATTATAAATATTTGAAATAAGTCATGAACATAAAATGCAAAACCAACAGCAATTTTTAATTATTTTTTTTTAATGGGCAGGCAAAAATGGACGTGTTGTCACGGAGAAAAATGTTATCCAAAAACTAGCATACAAATTTTTTCCCCCTTGTGAAAGGTAAGCTTAACCTTGACTGGGTGGCCTATCTTAATTTTAAAATAATTGTTTTCCCTCTGTAAGCTTCTGACTATGCAAATGTTATACACATGCTCACCTTTAATCACATGGGTGCTCCCTTGAGAACTATATATCTTTCTTTTCCTGTGCTATGTTGATATGCTGTTCACTGCTTTTCCTCTCAACTTACAGTGAAGTGGACACATTTCACACATGGATGGCCAGTATGCAGCAGTCTTTCAGTGGCTAAGAAATCTACAAACCTTTCCGATCAAAATCTCCTCTTAGCAGCCCCAGGATAGTTAATACTGGAGCAGCAGTACTGTGTCAATGCCAACCAAGCGTGAAGTCAATGTTATTTATTTTTGATTGATATACCAGAAAGGATTTTGGGGATGCAAAGGCAAGTTTTGTTTAACTATCAGGCTGGTTAGCAATGAAAAAGGATTTTATTTTATTTTCCATTTTTTCTTGTGTGTCTTTTCTGTCTGTGTCTCTCTGTCTTTTCTTTCCCAGAGACACTGTAACAAATCCATGAAGTTTCAGACCTCTGAATTAGGCAGGACCTTGGAATACACAGGGCTTCTGCTGATTCTTGCCATTTTTTTCTAGAGAACCACAGAAAAATGTGGTTATCCATGATATTTCCTTTCTTGGATCTATTCAGTCCCTTTGTCACACAGTAATAGAATATTTGTACTTTTCCTAAAGCCTCTTCTGTAGCCAATTCTTATGAAGGTGGAAACTTCTGGGCAGAAGATAGCACATTTCACACTAGAAACTCGCACTAATGTCTTCATGAATATTTTGGCACTGCCCTGTAAAATATTACTCAGTCCTTTCCAAAGATTTGTGGGCTTGATATGATGTACATTGTAAAAAAATCAGTGTCATTGAATGTGTTATTGGTAAAGAGGTAAGGAAAATAAAAAGGTAAAAGGCAATCTGAATGCACAATCTTTATCTGAATGGGAGAAATATCCATTACTATGATTGGTTACTCTACATTGCAAGTGACTAGAAAGTGCCATAATTTAAATCAGAGTACACTGTTTCTTCCAGAGGTTCCAGTTTTTCACTGGAAACCTGATGATTGTGGCTGAAAAGCATGCCATTTGAAAATGATTGCTCTGACTCTCGCTGGTATGATCTTTCTGAAGTGAAATTCGCAAGTGTGCAAGGGTCCTGTAATAGGGGGAGCACTGCAGTGTCCTGTGACAGAGAGAGCCAAAGGACTGAACATGGTGGGCCTTCAGGAGGGTCACAGCAGTGGTAGTGGGGTAGGGCTCAGGTCTCCTGGTTTCCTGCATCATCTACTGTAGGTATTGCATTTTATTGTTTACTGAGTCCTAACTGTGCAAGCAGAGATTGTTACTTCTACTTGCTTCAGTTAATTATTTCAGGGGAGGGTGGTAGCCCACACTGCGTAGGAAGTTAGATTCCTTTTGTCTTTGAAATCTATGAACCTGTGAAGCCTATAAAGAAGCCCTTCCTAACATCTTTAGGAGTCTTAACCAGTGTAGGGAACTCTGGATGCACAGTTCTTTGTGGGTCAGAGCTATTGGGATTTGAACACTGTTGTTGCCAGGACATAATTGCTGTCTCCCAGGAAGAAATTTAGTAAGGGACTCTGTGATGCTCATATCACTATTCTTGTATCTTAGCTGCTGAGTAGCAATACTTACTTATCACCTCCCTGGATAATAGCAGCACCCACTCTTCCCATTTATGCAGAGCATCAGCTGATGTCTAAATGTGTAGACAGACACCTTGATTTTCTGAGCTTTCCATGGTGGCCTACATCCATGCTGATATGAACATGTGACTCGATAAAAGAAACTTTCAATTCTGATTAAGAAAAAACACATGGAGAAATGTCAGATAGTATGTGGAGCCTGCCCCATGCCTGTTATGAGAACGGACTCCTGCCCTTGAAAATTCAAATGAAAATGTTTATAAGGAAGTTGGTAAGGTAGAATAAATCCCTCTAATTGAGTAACCTAATCTTTCAAACAATCTTTCTCAATGCAATGCTATTTACTTTGGATTCAGAGTAAAAAGGGAGTTAAAGGACCAATGGGGCTTTAGGTTTCCCAGTAAAGTGGTGGCATTGTAGGAAAGGGGCACAGTATGAGATGGTATTTATGGAATATAAATATCTATTAATAAAGCGTGAAAAGACAGCTATGCAGCACTGATCACTCCTTCACTGTGGGAATTCCTGTGGAAGCACAATTCACATAACTTTTCACTCCTCTGTCTAAAGCAAGATGGGATTAAACATGGTTAGGAAACTCTTCATGTATAAAGGGTAGGAAGGCAGAGAAGAGGCAGCAATTAGCAGCTACCCTTACAGAAGGAAGACCTGCAGAGCCCCAGAGGAAACTGGGAACAACTCACTGAATTACCGAGCTATACATGCTGAAAACTCCTTACTTTTAAATTCCTGCACTGTAAGATATTCTTTGGGTGTTCAGGGGCTGGAAAGTCCTGACCCCAGGACAGGTAGCCCCAGGATATAACCTTGCTTGTCCCCACTCTCTCCTGCAGCCCTCTGTCCCAGCAGTACCATTCATCCTCACCTCTCACCACGCACACAGGGCATGTCTAAAAATACACAGAGAGGAAGAGCAAAGGCTGCCTGCGTTTCTTCTTCCTGTAACAATCACTTTGGCTACTCTTGTACTCTGCCACATCAGATCACCTCTGTGTTCTCCATTTTGGTATTCCACTTTGCACAGCTTAATAAAATTGTTCTTACTGCCTGCAACCCTCTGAAGCCATAGAGGAGGGCGCAGTTCTAGCATATGGTCAGCTATGACAGGAGAGTAGACAGCTCAAATTTTTATTTTTAAGATCCCAGGAGGTATTATTTGGGAATGCTTTTTGGTAAGGAGAAGGTAAGCAAGAGATTCTTCGTTAATTTAAGATAAGATCAGGACTGCATTTAGCTTCCCTTTCTAGTGAGCTGTGAGTCTGAGCCATGCACTTAAACCTGTGGAGATATTCCAAATTTAGACCAGTGTGAGGGTGAGTATCTTGACTGTACATGCTTATTAGTGATTGTTAGATGCAGTTTAATTTTAAATGCATTAATACCACCAAGCCTTTTTGTTTGACCACCCACAGTTCACAGCAGAATGGAAGTAGTGACATACTTCCTACCCAAAAATTTGACAGATGCTTAGATAGATAAGTACTGCGTATACACTTCAGTCTGTGTTCAAGTATTACTTTGATATTAAAAACATTAATATCAAAACAGGTCTAAACAATGTGAACCCTACTTTACAGTAAATATCTGCCATGAAGTTATAAGGATTAACTGACAACCTAGTATTTGTTTATATTGCCTGCCAACTGTGTTTTTTTCTTCTTTGAAAAATCCAACATGTGCATAACGTCTTCTGTTAAGTCTGGATGCCTATCTTACATGGAAAATGCACCCTACTGACCTCATTTAAAAAAGCAGTTTGGACTAATATAAATTTACTGCAAAGCCATTTAAATTTCCTATCTGCTCTTTCTGCACTGTGTTTACTAAGTGTGACAAGTTTAAGTAGATCTAAAGTGGATAATACTTTTCAGCACATTGTTGCTTCAGTTGTAATTATTCAAACTTCTGCTTAGTTTCCAAAATAAGAAGAAAAGCGGTGTAAAATATAACTTACTGACTCAAAGTTCTGTCAGGCAGCAGTCTTCTACCTAAGCAATAAGAAACTATTCATTCATAATGCATATATTCAGTATTTCTATTTACACAGTAAGTTGTTCTGCGAATTTGAGAGATCCAAATGGACTGTGAATAGTCTTGTCCACAGTAACAGATGCAGCTGTGAGGGAGGCTGGATCTGTCTGCTCAACCTTTGTGAACGCCAGTTATAGTTGATTTCCTGAGCTTGTTGCATCACAAGTTCCTGGAGGATGTGGGCAGCTGGTGACATTAGCTTTGAGCAAAGACAAATTCATTTTTGGGAAGCAACTCTTTCTCCTTGGAGCAGGAAAAAGTGGTAGGTTTGGAGGTGTTGTGGGTTGCAGGCAGG
>WAAG01031675.1:11246-46390 GCA_013390105.1 Tichodroma muraria | reverse complement strand
AGAGGGGGGGGGGGGGGAGGTGAGGGGGAGTGCGCGAGAGAAAAGTTTGGTCATGGCAGGGAATGTGTGATCAAAGCTGAGCCCAAGCTTCCTGTTACACCGGGACTATATATATATCGTGTCTTTAATGTTGGGAATGTAAGCAGCTGCTGGAGCCTGGCGCTGACTCCCTGCCTGATTCCCAGCGCGCTGAGGTTTCTTCCACCGACCACAATGAACAAGTTCCTGTGCTGCACGCTTGTGGTGAGTCCCTTCGCAGAGGTAGATAGGCTCTAGGATGCATTGCAGCTTCAGACATCAGGCTGGAGAGACACACGGCTTTTCTTCTGGGGCTTTTGTTTTGGGTTTGGGGGTTTGGGGGGGTTGTTTGTTTGTGGGTTGCTTTGTCTTCTCTCCATTTTCTTGGTAAACCCTTTTCATTTTATCTCTCCAAACTTTCCTGGTGAGTTTGGAATGTGATGGACACGTCCAGCTCCAGGGATACAGCAGGGATTTTCATCCCATTCTCAAGGTAGTGGCATGATTTGCTTATATTTTGCCTTTTTTTTTTTTTTTTTTTTATTTCCTCCCTTCTTTTTTTAGGGNNNNTTGGGGCTTGATTTGCTTATTTTTTGCCTTTTTTTTTTTTTTTTTCTGACTTCCTCCCTCCTTTTGTAAGGCCTCATCCTACTGGTCTGAAGCAAAACCCTGTATCGAGTAATGCATTTAGAAACTGTACACTGGATGTTTGTTTCTGATTTATAAAAGCTCCATCCCTGCCTGCCTCTAATCTCTGCTGCAGTGGCACTCTTGGTATCTCAGGTTCTGAGCTGGCTTTCTTACCCGGGAAAACCACTGTGAAGTCCACAAAAAAAAAAAAAAAAACACAAATGTGTGGTTCTTGTCTTGGCTTAGAAAATTCAGCTTTATATGCAAGAAAGTGATGAATTAGTAGCTGTGTCAGTAGCTATTACAGAAGAAGTTGGATTATTAAATCTGGTATAAGCCCCTGCTTTAATAAGTTTTTGTTTACTTGGTGATTTAGTAAGATACTTCCAGATGCAAATTTAGAGATGTTAAGCAGTGCAGTAAATCTTTCAAAATGTTATTTAATCCATTTAGTCATATGGAATTGTATATGAGTTTGGTTTAATTAAAACCTGCCTACAGACAAATCCTGTGTAACATCTATTTGGAGGCTCTTCATCTTTTACATAAGGAAGCTTTCAAAGAAAAACATTAAAAAATAAGATTCAGAGCAGACTCTTGCTTATGCTAGCACAGTAACTTGCTTCTGGGTTGTTCTGGTGAGTACAACGGCATTAATGTTGTGGCAGAGCATTAGAACTGAGATCCATTTATTCTGAAAGCTTTTTATAAATGCAACGAGATTTCCAGGATCTGATGAGTAATGCGTGTTTATTACTCTCTGTACAACTTTCTGAAAGAGCTTTTTGAGAAACAGACTCAAAGTAATTAATGGTGCAAGGGAAGCAAAATTTGTCAGGCTTGTGGTCGGCAGTTTGAAATGCAGGACAACTTTTTCATCCCACGTCTGATGTTGTTCCTGCTTTGTCAATACGAAATCACAGGAAGTTAATCTGGGAATTTCAGCAATATCTGGTTATCAGCCTGGCTTCTTATCTATGGCTGTCATAAAATAATCACATCAGGATTTTGATTTTGATTAAATGCAATGAGCCTGTGCATGTTCTCCCACAAAGTAGTAGCATTTGGTGAAGTTCAGCATAATCCTCTGGCAGATTCTGAAATACATCGGTGGCAGTGCATACCAAAGAGATCATCATTCAACTGCATTATTATTATTATTATTATTACATTTATTTAAAATTATTGTGAAATTTAAGTAAAGTTAGTGAAGTTTAAGTACTGTCACATGTACTAGAGCTCAGAAAAGTAGCTTTAGTAGCTGTTTTATAACAACCCTTTTAGCAGGCACAGCCGTAGTTCAAAGTTCTGTGTGTTTGGCTCACATACCTGCCAACCTAGTTTGGAGACATTGTATCTAAAAAGACTTTGGGGGCATGATGTACTTCCAGCCTTGGCCTCTTTGCTAAGGTTTCTGAAACGTTATACTTGCTGTGGTGGTGAACTCATGTTTGTATTGTTTGCTTGGAACACTAAAGCTGCTTACAAACATTATGAAATTGGACTGAATGGAAAGAAATTCCTCAGAGCTGAATCTCATTACTTGTCACGTAACTATCTTGACCCTTATACTTGACCTTTCTCTATTTTGGATCTCTGGGCACATGTGACATTCTTTTTCTGGCCTGCCTGTTGGGTTTGCTGTGTGTAGGCAGCAGTGGCTTTGCAGCCTGTGGGGGTAGGAGTTATCTTTCTGTCTGACTTTCTTTCTGTCTGTCTGCATGTGTCTTGGTTAAAAATAAAACACTAAGGTTACCAGAAGAATTTTTAAAAGATATTGTCACAATTGAAGCAACACCCACTGTTCAAATCTCATGGAAAACTTAATTTTGTTCCTTCTGTAAAAACACCTGTTTGCACATAGTACTGGACATACATTCTCTAGCTAGCAGTCGGCTGTTAGTGATTCTGTCAGTGCGAAACCAGACTGTAGTTACAGTGGGAACATCCTAGGTTTGGGTTAGCTCTAAGTCGTGCTGTCACTCTGGTGAATAACGTTCCAAAATGTAAGACACATATTTTGGAGAGTATCTGGTTAGTTTTCCCTGCTTTCTCTCTCTACAAGTTTCAAGGCAAATGTAACTCATATAAATGAAGACTTTCAATTTAGCACTTCTTTGATAAGATCTAAAACTGCTCTTTAGCTGAATTTCATTTTCCTACCACTGAAAATGAAACAGTAGTTTAGACTCCTAAATTGCTTTGTGAATGACAACTAATGGTGCCTTAAAAGGTCTCTACAAGACTTGACTTTTTGACCTATTGCTTTACTGACAGAGAAGTGAAGACAAGGTTTCATAGCCTCAGTTTTGAATACGGGTCACTCAGGAGTTGGACTCCTTATGTGAAAGAGCAACCTCCACTTTTTAAAGTGTCTTCCGAGCAAAAGTAGGTCCTGTTATGTCCAAAGTGAGTACAGTGAAGCAGTTGGTAGCATGGTGGAAGAGTGTTATAAGCTGAACTCAAACCAGTGAAGATGACTCCATGTCAGATTTCATTGTGTACCTGGCACTTGGCTGGTCTGCAGAAAGGTCCTTTGTCTGGGCAGTGCTCTCATGAGCCTGCAGCAACCCACGGGTCAGCAGTGCTGCAGACGTGCTGGCCCAAAGAGGTTAAATCTGGTGATTGCATGGGTCTCCAGAACAGCAAGATGAGAAGGATGAGACCTAGATGGGAGTCATTTCTCCCAGGATGATAAGTATTTTACAATGGTCATTTTCAATTGGTGGACGTGGATCTGATCCAGCATGGCATTGTCACTTTACTGGATCTGAGGTACAAGCTATTAATGAGGAGGACCTTGATAATATCCAGTTCTGTATTTTGCCAGTGGGATTTTTCTGGGCCTGTGCATGATTTCAGTGAGGAATTCTGCCTAAGGGTTGAGGGTATGTGAAGGCCGCCTGCCGTTGCTTTGTCCAAATACTTTGTGTAGAAGGCAAAGTAGGAGACTTGTGAGGTTTTACTTTGAACCCAATGCAAACACTGGGAGCAATCTGACAGATGTCTTGAACGATTATTTATCACACAAGAAAATATGCTTTGGAATACTTGTGGAATGCAAAACAGAAACAGATTTATCTTTCTCAGCAAATTAAACATTATCCTTTGGTCTACAACCCAAAACCACAAAGCCAAGCTATATAATAATATTTTCATATGCTGAAAAGCCACTCTCTTTTCTGCCACAAAGCAGTGATTTAAAGGGATGATGCTTGAAGGATTTTTACTTCATATGCTTTGTCTTCTAGCTCATTTTAATTCAACAAGAGAAATCAAGTGGCTCTTTGCCTTACATTTAAAGATGAAAGAAAAGGGCATGTATATTTTTATGCCCAAGATCTGAAATGAAATTTTACAATCACATTATTTCTCTTTCAAAAGCATCTTCTAAAGAATCAAACAAATGGACTGCACAGGCCTTTTATGTTAGCATTGTGTATGCTGACATAAGGATGGTATGGAGAAATATAGCTTCAGGCCTAATGTGCTGAGTGACACAATGAAAGAACTGCTGTCTAACCTTGGGTAATTCATCTTGAATAAGTTCTCTGTATTTACTTGCATCACACTGACTTACACTAGACTTATATTTCAATACTTACAATTCATCCCCATTCCTCACACTGAGACTGCCGTCCTGAGAGGTGCCCTGGATTTTCCCCAGGGAGATGGAGGAAGATTGAGTTCTTCAGTCTTTTTAGAAGTGACCCCATGACACTAGAACTCAATTTCACCCAATAGGTTGTTAGATGTAGTTAATGATATTAGGTTTTGTTCTGGTTTTCTTTGCTGTAACAATTTTGTTACTGATAGCATTTCATACTCATAGAACAAAAAAACCCTAACTTTTGGGAGTTTTTTTAAAATGAGCCTTGCATTTCACTGACCCTCGAAAAACAGTTTACAAATGAATCACACTACAATTAATTTGTTGAGATGAAAAAGCTACTTCCCTTAGTTCTGGCATATGAAGAATTGGCTGAGGATTTAAAACTGGAAGAAAGTGCCTGGATCTCTTCAGTCCATTTGCCATCTCTTCCAGGAAACCAAATGTCGTATTTGCTTTCAGAAAGGCATTGAGAGCTATATTTAAGACACATGGGTTTCTTACACCTCCTTCTCAGTGAAAGGCTGTTCCCAATCTTCCTCTGACAAGGAAGATTGTCCCCTTTTTATTTGCCAGCATTATCCTTTAGTGGAGAAAGTTCTCTCTGAGTTTGCTGTCTATCTGTACTGAATCCCTAGCTTCTCTTGTGACTTGCCAAGCTATTGAAAAAGTCCAGATCCTCTCCAAGAAGCTCTCCATTTCCTTCTAAACTTTCCCTGTACTACTTCCAAGTGAATTAACCTTTACTAAGCAAGGATGAACAGAACTTTATACAATTTTCTGAATGACAAATCCATTAATTTGGTCATGTTCAGCACTGATGGATGCCAGTTTCGGTTTCTTAAAGGTTATAGGTTGAACATACTCATTGTCCCTACTTCTGATTCCTGTAGACTGAAGCTGGACTTGTAATTTCTTCCATTTTTCAAATTAGCACGTCACCTTTTTCAGCAATAGCAAAACAGGCCAGTGCCAGCATGATTATAGAAGAAATCTTGCTTTCTATGAAGCTTTTAGGGAGACCACTGTTCAGAACTAGTAAGTTCTGATCGAGGCACTTTCTTGTGCTCAAATAGAGCTGTTTCTTACAGAAGACATTCGGGTGCTTAGTATGTAGACCACCTTTAAATACAGACATTCAGATCAGTCAGAGGTTTTGTGTAGTTAAGAAACTGCTATCAAGTTGGTCATAGCATAGTTTAGGAGAGGAAATGTCAGGCATGACATAAAATGCATTTAAATATCATTTTAATTTGTCTTAGGTCAAATTCAAATTAAGGCCTCTCCTGATCATCCTTATTTACTGTATTTTAGTTTCCACATCAGAGCAGCCCTGGAGTACACAAAGTGGATTTAACAAAGTAAACTGAACTGATGGAAGTAAATCTAGAGATGGGCCCCAGAGACACACCATAGATGCACTGTAGCCACTAATGCATGCTTGTCCATGAGAGCAGATTGAAGTTAGTCCAAAATATGCCCTCATAATAATATATAATGTGGATGTCAGGTGCTCGGCACCATCTGTTTTACTGTGCAAATCTCCTGTAATAGGTGATGCAAATTCCTAATGTAAGCACAAACTCAGTGTGTGTTAGGCCAGGACAAAGGACAATTTAGTGATATTCCCCTCCAGCTTATTCTGTGAACTGGAGGACAAAAGAGTCTTTTCATTCTGTTTGTGCCAATTTGCTGTAGTAAAACTAGTGAAAATTGTATTTCATTATCTTCCATCATTACTACTGAATTCTTGCAAAACATCTGAAAAATAGATTGACTTTACTTTGGCATTTGATGTAGGTTTAAAGATAACTTTTGATTTTCAGTTTGCATATCAATATTCAGAATACTCAGGTGTGCTGTGTGTTTTCAGCCTGCATGGAAGACAATTTTGCAGATCTATTTTCTTAAGTATTATCAAGTAATCTACAGTAGTCTTATGAAGTGTGGTATTGGGGATTGAGGTCTAGAAATGTACTTAGCAACATACCAATGGTTAGGTTATATTTGGTCTAAAAATAATCCAGAAAAAAATGCTCTAAAAAGACCTATATGCTGTCTATGACAGTGGTTGATATCTGATGTATAGAAGAGATGCAAGAAATGGACAAAAAAAATCACTATTTTTGTGAATTCAGTTTTTGATTTGGGATTTCTTGATCAAAAGGTGATGTTTATGTTTAATAGTCCTTTATTATTTTTGTCCATCACTGTGTCAGGTAACGTCTTGAACTCGACTGTTTACAATGTCCCAGGGCAGTGATTTGCACAGCTCACTGTGCTAATAGGCTCATAGTAGTCAAACAGTAGTAATGGTAATCTAGCACTGTGTTGAAAATTATATATAAAATGCTCTGGTAAAATTCTGAGATATTCATTGCATTTATATCTTTAGTTTGACTGAAAAATCTTTTTGTCTTAATATTTTACTAAATAAAGTAGTTGGATCCTGCACACATGTATGTGGCTCAGCCACTTACCAATGGATTACTGCAGCTACATAATGTGTGTTTCTGGGGAAAAAAAAGGGAAAACAAATGTGATGTGCTTTTCTTTTAAAAGTATGAAGAAAAAATCAAATGGGAAGACTGATTGTTCTTTTAGTAATGCTGATTTATTAATCCTATTATTATGGGGTTTGCTTATGCTCATTCAGATTAATAATATTCTAGTTGCCATTATTAGTTCATAGTTATTGGTTCTTCCAAGGACAAAACTCTGTATGTCTCACACACATATGGTTCAAGTATTGTTTTGCTCAATTATTAAAATCAATTCCTCTCAAATTGTGTTGAAATGCTTTCAGTTTTTATTGGCTGGTTTCCCACAGCTGTAGGTTCTTCAGGAAGTAAACAGCTCCATTTTTGTCTACAAACCCCTATGCTTTCATATCGTGATTATTGAATTCTAATTAATTTTAATGCTGAATCATCCCCTGCAGCGAAACCCTTTACTTGCCTCATACATGGTTTCCAATGTAAATAGCTGAGCAAGGAAAATAGATAAAATCTTGTTATTCTTGCTCCTACATGTTGCATAGTAGAGTTAACAGTTATGAAATTATTCACCTACCTGTTCATTACATGAAAATGTGTCACCAAGGGCAGAGGCACAACCCAGAAGAGCAGATCCTGCTGCAGTGACAGCTCTGGATTCGTGGGGGAGCTGTGCATTGCAGAGCAGGAACACCGGTATTTCTGCACGAGGATGTGCTGCCCATATGACTAGTTGCTGTCCCTAATAATTTTCACAGTGTCAGATTTTCACCTCTGTTGGGAATTGTCTTGGGTTTCCACAGACATCTGTGTGAAGTGTGGGTTGAAGTTTGTCTTTGTAGCGCCTGTTCCACATGTTGTAGTCAGATATGTTCTGTGAAGGGAATGCTTGTGTCCGTGCAAGTCTTGGACTCTGGGATTCTGTATTATCTTTTACTGAATTAAAACAATAGAAGAAAACTTTACTGTTCACATCAACAATTAATGAGATTGCCAGGACTTCCTTATTACTAGAGTCATAGCTGTAGATTTACCAAGGGTGGGGGCATTTTTCCTCAATGTAAGGCCACTCACTATTAAAAAATGTGCTGCACCCTCTTTGTTAAATAGATCACATGAAACAGATACAGTCATTTAAGGAAAATAGAGTTGTTCATCAAACTTCAAAGACTAATAAGGAATTTCTTACAATGAAAGGTATTGTGCATTGAGACCACAAGAAAAGTGAGATTCTAGCTCTAGAAATCAGAGAAGTTATCAGTCTTAGTCAAGGGTAGCTACAAGAGGCTGTAGGGAATATCCATGCTATCTGCATTTCATTCCTCAGCCTAAGTATAGCTGTATGAAAAGTGGATTCATAGACGTGCAACAGGAGAACATATTTAAGAGTATTTGCTTAAGCAGTAAGAGTTCCTAAGTTAAGCATGTCATATCACTTGTTTACTGTGATATACACTTGGTGTTTACTGTGTTAATGCAGATGAAGTTTTAAATTGTCCTTTCCAAAGTTAATAAGGGTATGGCTTTAGAAGTGCCATAATGTGGCAGAAGTAAGGGCCTTAAATGAGGCATCTCAAGAAAATACAGACTTAAAAAAAAAAAGTTCATTCCACTTATACTTTGGGGACATCTGGAAAAGAGGAAATACATTTTTGAAATTGAATTGGCAACTCTGTATTAGCTGATGGGGGCTAAAATAGCAACAAAGACAAGTCAGATCTATAATTTTATTGGATACACAGAAAAATATCTTAAGTCAGATCCAGCTTAATTCTCTTTATAAAATATACAAGTTTTGGAAGAGAAATGTCACATGCAGCCATGCGTGCAGTGCTGGGACAGAGCTGGGTTATCAGCGAGGAGAGTGAGCTATTGGCAGACTCTGTGGGGTCAGGGTGGTTCTCAAAAGTTATTTTTGTGGTAGACTGGTGGAATCACAGAACCAAATTTTCAATTATAAGACCAGAATGAAGTGATATGGAGGTTGTCTCTGCAGCAGGGCAGGGTGTCTCAGATCACTAGGTCCCCTATCACACCAGCAAAGCAGACTGCTGTAGGAAGCAGGAGGACTCTAGCTGTCATGGCTTGTGCCAGTACTGAACCAGCTTTTCACAACAGCTGTGAGCCTGTGGTTTTAGGAAGGAAATGAAAGCATTGGCCTGGACTCTTCCAGCTCATGCAATTAAGTCTTAAATGTGCCCTTCATAACGTGCATCATTCTTTACCTCTGTCTCAAGGTGTCTTCACCTTTGATGTAGCTGCTGTGTTACCTCCCAAGAGTTCTGCATATCAGTGCAAAATTAAATGGAAGGCATCAAAAAGTAACGCCTATTGTTCTAGACATTGATTTCTGGTAAGAAATAGTGTAAGAGAAATAGTGTAAGGAATCACTTTTAAAGGTATTTGTGGTGATGGTGCAGTACACTGGTCAGATTCATATGCTCAGGCACAATGTCTTTTGCATCTGAAGTATTCAACACTTAAGAACACAAAGGTGCCTAATCCCCATCTCTGCTGTGCATTGGACAAATTCTGTGGTGCCATAAAAAGTGTAAATTGGAGAAGAATAGGATCTACATCTATGGAAGAAATCACTTAGGTTGGGAAGATTTGCTGGATAAGATCCTAAAACTTTCCCATTCTAAGGTAGACATGGGAAAGTCTGGAAGCTGGCCAGTATTTCAGAAATATCTAACGCAAATATTTGTTTGAAGACAGTGACATGAGTAGACTCATAAACCCATTAAAGTGCACGTTTCCTTGTGATCATTGTGCTCTCCAGAACTAAAAGGAGGTGATGTCTTATTTTCCTGTCGCTAGCTCTTGGACATTTCTGTCAAGTGGACCATCCAGGATGACTCTCCCCCCAAGTATCTCCATTACGACCCAGGGACATCTCGGCAGCTGCTGTGTGACCAGTGTCCTCCCGGGAGCTACGTGAAGCGGCACTGCAGCGCCAGCAGCCCGACGCAGTGCGCTCCGTGCCCGGCTCAGTACTACGCCGACGAGTGGAACAGCAACGAGGAGTGCCAGTACTGCAGCACCGTCTGCAAGGAGCTGCAGATCGTCAGGCAGGAGTGCTCCAGCACGCAGAACCGCGTCTGCGAGTGCGTCCCGGGCAGGTACCTGGAGCTCGAGTTCTGCTTGAGGCACACGGAGTGTCCGCCCGGGTTCGGTGCTGCCCAGGCAGGTGGGTCCCGCTCCTCCATCCGCACAGACTCGATCAGAGCTCTGCCGCACGCCCACGCCTCGCGGCAGTTACAAGATTAGGAAAGAGGCTTGTCCAGATGAAGTTGCAGGACAGTAAATTGTAAAGCCAATTGAACCTGTTCTGATCTGCATCATTTGGACTGCGGCCAAAGGAAGGTTTCTCAGTGGAATACCCTGCTCCTGCTGTAATATATAACTTAATGGCAGTAGCAAATGTAGCAAATTGCACTCTAACGAGAAACATGATGGATTGCTTCTTTTAAAGGAACATTATCTGGAATGTAGTATTTGTGTGTGTGTGATAAATAATAATGTTTTTCATTTTGAAATTTGCTATTTCAAGCAACCGTATATCTTGACAAACACCAGGAGCACTACATGTTTGACACCATGTATACAGTTATAAGAACATTAATATACCTCTAGCATCACTACAGTATGGGGTAATAATTAATTATCAGCATCCTTAGTGGAATTCTTAGGGAAAATGTTACTATTTTCAAGCAAACAACCATTTCTTTGTCAAGCAGGCTGGCATAGTGCTGAAAGTCTGGTGGGGATATAGAGCAAAGCAGCACTTTTCAGTGGAGTGTATTCTTCATTTAAGTCAACATAAATTGCTAAACCTATAATTTGTTCTTCCCTCAAAACAAAACACATCATTTATTGTTTGACAAATGCCATGGCCCAGTTTAGCTCCAGTATTTAACACAACCTGAAAGAATTGTAAACTGTCATTGTACCAGAGCTTGATAACTGCCTGGAGAAGAGCACTGAGGAAGGAAATGCAGAAAATCAAAGTGTCTCAGACACCTGTAGGCAACCAGACTACAGGATGATTTCCCTAGGAATGACATACCTGAAGTAGGAAGCACTGGGGCTGGCCTGTACATTTTAGAGCTGAGCTGAATGACAGACTGGGAGTCCTTTTCTGGGTTATGAACCTCTCACTGGAGAGCAACTTTGACATAAGGAGAAATGTCACTGCTGTAGCTGCTCACTAGTCCTTGAATAATTGGTCGATGAAGCTTTACCCTGATGTACTTCCACTGTTAAGCATTTCCACTGGCAGCTACTACATTTCCATATTGTAAACCTTCATTAACCTAAACTATTATACCCAGGGGCTTGGGTTAATTAGGTTCCGTTGCATCTCAGCAGCAAGTCAAAAGGGGCCAGAAATAAAGTCCTCGGAAAGACTTTGGGAGGTGAACAAAGTATAAATTGTCTGAGCAACCAGCCTGCTGCATCCCTACAAGCACGGTGAAACATGGCAGACAAATTTCAATCCCTCAGTTCAGAATGAAAGAAACTTTTAAAGAAGATAAAATATTGGATTTTGTAATATCTTGAAAAGTTGGTTTCCAAAAGACCATCAGATTGAACCAGCTAAACGCAAGCAGACCTCAAAAAAGGAATGAGAACACTGTAAAAATAATTGCATCCCCCTGTGTCAATAGTCAGTTTTGAGGTGAGGCAACAACTAAGAGTTTAATAAGAATGTACTGCACTGTGTTACTGCTTTTTGCCATATGATAGCCTTGAACTTTATAATGATGCAAATTCAGGTGAAAAAAAACCTAAGAGCAGAAAAATATGATTCCGCTCCCACACAGGGAGATGATGTGGTCCAGTGCCTTATCTAAGCCTTAAAGCATTAGAAACTTGTTTCCCTGGTGCCCGTTGCTCGTGATTACACTGGGATATCACCTTGTTTTTGTAGTCTCTTCTTGTAAGTGCAGATTAAGGCTTTTCTTGTTCCTTTCTGCCACGGCCGGCCCTGTACGAGGCCGGGTTTATAGCAGCATTGTTCTGGGAAAGCAGCGCTGCTGCGAGGCAGCTCAGTGTCTCCGCGGCGGCTGCCGTTTCCCTGGGAAGGATGGGGGATTCCAGGAGGGTTGGAGGGAGTGGCAGAAGGGCAGACAGACAGCGGCAATTCGTGCCCTGAACAAGAGCGGTGAAATAAACAGTGAAGAAGCTGGCAGAGCTGGAGGGTGACTTTCTGCCCAGTCCTGAGAACACTGATGGATCACTCGGTATATTCCTCCCTTGTGCTGCAAAGATTATGCGGCAAGCTCTGAGCAGAAGGATGCACCATTTGCAGGAACATTCCTTTCTTCCACTTCCTTGCTGCCAGGACACAACAGCAGCCTGTCTGTAGCAGGAAAAACAGTGCAGCTGTCTCAGGAGAGCTGATGGCTGCCCCCGCGGTGCAGGTGCTGGCTGGAGCTTTGTCCAGCCCAGAGCTGCAAGGGCACATTGCGCAAGGGCCGTGCTGTGGCCGCGGAAAGCGCAGGATTTCGGAGGGGGTTGGCGCCTACAGGGTCTCTGGCAACTATAAACTCCTTCGTTTTCACTCGTTGTCCGATGAAGTGCTAGGTCAGGTTGTATGAAAGGACTGTTCTTGATTTCACAGCTGATTGAAAACTTGAGATGCAGACTCTTTTTCTCTAAGGATTTCCCAAAATAAAAAGAAGATTATTAAAAAGCTAACATTGAAATAAACATCCACATGTAAATACTTAAAAAATACACTAGATGGAGGTATTTTCTTACTCAAATAGTTTCCAATTTTTTCAAATAAATTTTAAGCATGTGCTTAAGTTCATGTTCAGTTATGCAGTACTAGATACCAGATTTCAGGCACTTGTTATATGTTGGATGAATAAGGATGAATTAGGAGTGAATGTACAGCAGTTATTGATGCTGTGACTTTCCTGTCACTGGTGGTTAGACTGCATGGTTTCAGATTTCACAGATTCATTTTCTTACTCTTTGCAAACGTGCTAGAACCATATGTTGTCATTCTGTTGTTGTATCATATATTTAGTTCTGAACTAAGACTATGTATTATAAATCACCAAGCAAAACATGTATGTCTGTTAAATATTTTTTTTTTAATACTGGACACTGCTTTCTTTGCTTTTAATTACACTTTATTCAAGCCCCGAAACGAATTTCAAAATTGTTGTCTTTAGCTGATATTTAGTTGGATTGTATTTTTATCTAGAACTGAAGTAACCCATTCAAGTAAGGTTCTGGGCAGTTATTGCAGAGTGAAATTCAGAACACATTTTTTTGCCACTTAATTACTTTACAGAATATTTGTATAGTTGAAGGATGAAGATCAGACATAGTGTAATGTCTGAATAGATTCAAGTAATCAAGGTTTTAAAGATATTACTTTACTAAATTATTGATTTAATCAGTAGTCACTGATTTTAAACTTGGTAAAAGCATATTTAAGAGTACTATTTATTGTATTACATCAGTGGGAACATCCTTCTCCTAAGGCATCTTCTGTCTCTTTTTTTTTCCTAATAATACAATAATAGTGATTCCTTAATAGATCACAAACGCAAAAAGCAGAAGTATGACAGTTTAGAGAGGAATGTTTTCCTTGCTTTCTGTATTCTTTAAATTTTTTTTCCACAGTTGAGGTTATATGTAATTGGATGCATTGTTTTCCTGTTTCCACAGGTACCCCTGAGAGTGACACTGTATGTGAGAGATGTCCAGAGGGATTTTTCTCAAATGAAACCTCTGCCAAAGCAGTCTGTCTTAAGCACACAAACTGTAGTGCCCTGGGTTTCAAAGTAGCTTTGAAAGGAAATGAGCTTCGTGACAACGTCTGTCAGGAAAATACAGATACGACACCTCAAAAATGTGGAATAGGTGTGTATCATATTAAGGAAGAGTATTCTGAAAACATACCTTTAGTTATTGTTAAAATTAATTTACCAATATCTGGGATAAAAATATCTAACTTGTTAGCTCTTTGCCTGCTATGGTGATGGCCATAGTAGAATTTTAATTATTGTGGCTCAGATCAAAAAAAACTCAAGCACAAAGAGAAACAGCACTATAAAGACAACTAATTAGTCTGTTTCTAGAACACTATTATTTTTATCGTTCTTGCTGCTTGGTTGTTTTTGGGTTTTTTTTCTAAGATAGGCAAGGTAAGCGATCAGAACAATTGACATCTTCTCTTTCTCATTTCAGATGTAACCCTGTGTGAGGAGGCTATGTTCAGGTTTGCTGTTCCTACTCATCTCACACCTAACTGGCTGAACACACTAGCAGACAGCTTGCCTGGGACAAAGGTTAGCACAGAAAATATCGAACGGATTAAACAAAGGCACAGCCCCCAAGAGCAGACCTTCCAGCTTTTGAAACTATGGAAGCAGCAAAACAAAGAACAGGATGTGGTCAAGAAGATTATCCAAGGTATCTTATTGTGATAGCATGTGCATTATAAACAACCTTCTGAATGGCATTTTAAAAATTGCTTGGATCAAATACCCCCTGGGATGTGCTGTGCTTGGAGAAGGGCCTGCAGGCCTTCACTGAGTTACATTGATGCAGTAAGCATGGAGAAGTCGAGGGGAAGCAGGGACAGAATTTCACCTCTCCAGATCAGTCAAGGACTGAATTCTTCCCAGCCTACTAGCCCACTTTGGAGTGTGTGTTGTGCCATGACCAAGGTCCCCTTTTGAGACTGCACAACATACAAAGAATTTTGATCAAGTGAGGACTGTTTCCCACTGTAATATCTGAGCAACTGAGGTTAGAGGGAGCTGGTTCCCTGCAGCTGAGAGTGCAGTTTGTCTTCTATAAAGTAGAGGTGGATGTTTTGGACTGGGACATTTATCTACAGGGTAGGGGCACATGGGAGTGAGGAATACGTAGACAGCCTTTTCCTTCTTTTTCCCTTCTGGTACCTCTTTGTCATGCTGATTCATTGCTTTGTTTGCGCCAAATCTACCAAGACACATTTCAAAGATGAAAGAAATAGTGCTGCAGTATTAATATCAAGGTTTTTTACAACAGTCGGGCCAACTCTTTCCGTGTAAGCCATCATCAACAACCACTACATTCGAATGACATTTTGTCCACTCAGAATAGATTTGAAAAATGTTGCAGAATTTTTTTTTTACCCCTCTACTATTTAGTATGTATGCTTATGTTAGTCTGTGAAGTGTCTAGAGTACTTCAAAATTCAAAATTACTATTTTAACAAAGCTTGCCTAGGCATTTCTGAAGAGAGTGAGCTAAATTTTCATTCACTGGAACCAAATACTAGGAGTCTTATCACATACACACAACATTTTACAGGATAGATCGGCCCAAAAAAGCAAAGACCAGAGAATTATTTGAAGCAAAGAAATTTGGAAAGCAAATTCACCTTGGAATTTTAGAAGGTTTTTTTAGGCTACAGTAAAGCTGTAATGTGCTGTACTTACCTCTCTTCTCTTTTTGCTTTCTATAGATATTGATCTCTGTGAAAACAGTGTCTTAAAGCATGTTGGCCACCTGAACCTCACCTTTGAACATCTCAACATGCTGATGGCAAGCTTACCAGGCAAGAAAGTGGGAAAAGAAGATGTTGAGCGCACAATGAAACTATGTCAACCCACAGAGCAAGTTCTGAAGCTTCTCAATCTGTGGAGAATAAAGAACGGTGACCAAGACACCATTAAAGGTTTAATGTATGGACTGAAGCACTTGAAAATGTACCACTTTCCAAAACGAACCATCCAAAGCCTGAAGAAGGTGATTAAGTTTCTTCACAGATTTACAATGTATAGATTATACCAGAAACTCTTTTTAGAAATGGTAGGGAACCAACTTAAATCTGTGAAAGTAAGATGTGTCTAACTCAAGATATGTTTCTTTCTCCACTGACTATTTTTTCCCTAATTACTGCCAGCAGTAATTAAACTGGAACGTTATTTCACCACATTTTGATTTACTATTTATGGAAATGCCTGACTGGAATAGTTCTAAGTCTCCTGACGTGGTTTTGAAAGTATTTTTTGCTGTTTTTTTGGGAGCTTTTTGTTTGTTTGTTTGGGGTTTTTTGTGTTTTTTTTTTTCTTTAATAAAAATCACTTTTGTAAAAGCTATTAACCCAATGGTAACATTAAGAGCCTGATTCTGCATTTTTGCACATTCAGAGTTGAATAGTCCCACTATAGTCACTAGAGGAGAAAGGAATGCCAGACCAGGCTCTACTCCAGTATTTGCTATTTATATTCTTCAAGGAATAAACATTTTTGTTGTACATATTTATTAAGTTAAATGGAAATTGTGTGAGACTGAATTTTAGGAAGAGAATTGGAAAGCACACTGTATATTTTCTAGTTAAACAAAAATGATTCCATATATTTTTCTGGCAAAATTTTGTAGCATGCCCTAAGAGTTATTAATTTCTTTATATTTTGTATTTAAAAAAGTGTATTATTGCTTAGCATTATTTGTATAAGTTGTGGTATCTTTCGGTAAGGATTTTTTAATTTATCCAATGATTTTAACTCAAATACGGTGAAAATATAGCTCAAGTGACCTGAATATTTAAATATTCTGTGAGGAAGTGAATGTACCATATTTAAGAAGCTGGATTTTTACATAGAATTTCATAATCTTATTTTATAAAGCAATTAAATTTTTCAGTTTACTTTTTGACTGGTGTTTTACTCTTGACTCTAAAGTAGGAACTAATTACGAAGATAGACTATGTGGATTTTGCACTTTATCTTGGACTTGGGTCTCTGCTACTCCCTGGTCTAGTAGTTAGTATGTGAACCAAGTAAATATTGATCAGCACTGGATTTTCATGGTCACTGCAAAAGTGTAGAAGAAGCTAAAAATGTCTTAATGATTCCAGTCTAAAAGGCCCAGGTGGTTGTGATATGACCGATCACAACTCCCTAGACACATTTGGCCCAGCACCACTCTTGGCCTGGTGACATTCTTGGAGAGCTCACAACCTTTGCCCTAACCACAGCTTGTAATTTCATGAAGGAAAGATGATGCATGGGCCTGACAGGCTTGGAAAGCTTCACATACTGCCACTGTGTTTAAAGGAAGAGAGCACAGAGAGGTCACATAAAAAATAGTTATTTACCATTTCCCTCAGCTACAGAATGAGGCACCTACAAAGCCCTGAGCCCCATAAAAACAGAACAGGGAATGGATGAGTGTCATTATCAAAAGCTCATATTTTAAGGACAGTGGTCATTCACAATGCAAGCCAAAGGCTTTGGTGACTTCAGAGAAAGGCTGTACTTTTGGGTTTTTTTCTTTAAACTGTGTGAACAGAGCTTGAATATTCAACATATTCTTTTCCATTGTGTAAGGAAAGCAAATCCATAAGCATTTAGCCTTGTATGACAAATATTCTTCTATTACAGATGAGAGGAGCTTAAGCAAAGAATGAGAAAGATTTCTGGTTGATACAATAGGTGCTCATCAGAATTGCTCTCCATATAGCAAATACAAATGGGACATACTGATTTAAAATACTTGGGATTCATTTTTCACTGAATTCTCACATCTTTTTTTTATCAAAAGGAATAAACTCCCTTTAAATTTCACATGCTATTAGCATCTCACTTATTGGTGTAGCTGAGAAATGGTGCTGAACATGAAAAAATCTCCTAGTTTTGTGTTGTTTCATTTGGATAATTTACATACTTCTACAACAGAAATTGGTTTTACATGTAATTAAAATATTATAACGACAGACTCAAATTTGCAAAATAGATACCAGATGTTTTCATGACTCTGACAGGTGTGGAGGTTTGGGGTGTTCTAAGTGTTAAAGTGAGAATAATGATCTTTCTGACAACAAAATGAAGATCACACACACCTTGTAAATAATATCATCTTAATCCTTTTGATATATACAACAATTTCGTAATTGATAGTACAGTTACAGTATCAAGTAGCACTGTAATTAAAAAATCTATCACAGAGAGAGAGCCCTCTAGAGAAAAGCACAATTGCTTCTTAGTACATGGGTTTTAGTTTATACATTTATACTTCCATTTTTCAAGGAGTTATATGTAACTCTCATTGTAAACAATGCAGTGTTTGTGGTTCTTCAGGAATGACAATAGTGAAGAAGATGCTTGGAGCTAGAGCCTACAGTTTAAGCTATAACTACCATGTAAACATGCTATGCTTCACTAAAGTAGAGTATGGCCTGGACTGGATTTGCTGGGAAAATTTAGCATTGAACTATAACCTGTACCTTTCAAAATAGGATTTTTTCCCCCTAAACTCAAAGTTATACATACCTAATGCATTTTACCTCTTAAAGCTGATTCAGTTAATCAGTTGCTCATGCTCAGGCAGACACTTCTCAGACAGTTTGTGCCTCATTTATCAATTCAGCTTCACTCAGCTGGAATGACTTGAACACATCCTGAGCAGGCGACATTTAAACTGTATTCCCTTCTCCAAAGAGCCTCCAGCCTAAAATAGCCAAGACAAACAAAAGCAAGACCCAGGATAATGAGGGAGAGGGTGAGGCAAACAGAAAGTGGGAGGAATGCTTGGAAAAAAATGTGGGTTTTGAGGGTGGTAGCTTGTTTTATAAGGAAGGCTGCAGGAGGAAGAAGAGGCACAATGGGCACCAGGTAGGAGAGGGGTCCCTGTGTCTCTGGCTTGGAGGAAATGCTGCTTGGGAAGGAAAATGTGAGGTGTGAGGCTGGGGACAAACAGCCAGCGCTGGGCCTTGGGGGTGACTTGAAGAGGGATTTTGTGCTCAGGGTGCCCCGACCTGCCAGGGTAAGAGTGCCTGCTCTCCTCCCAGCCTGGATGCTGACCAGACGCGGCAAGCAAATGTTCTGCCATCCCGTGGCCAGAGGTGAGGCTGGCCTTGCCTTGGGGTGGAAATGAGTACAGGAACAGAGTAGCAAGAGGAGTGTGCTGCCTCTGCTGCCTCAGCCAGGCGCAGGCATTGTCCTGTCCTGTCAGTTTCTCCTTCACTGAGAGAAAGGAAAAGCAGTTTTGGGAATATTTGAGGGAGACAGTTGAGATGGACTTTAAGGCAGGTTCTTTAGCTGTTGTCTGCCCAACTGCTCTTGAAGTGTGGAAACAACCCTGAGCTATCAAAAAATGCCATGGGTTTAAAGCACAAGTTTATGATAACAAAATCTTTTACAGCCCTGCTTTTAGAATGGGTTTGGGTTTTTTTTATATGCACTTGTCCTCCACCAAGGCAGTCTCTTGAGTTCCAGAAAATGCTTTGGAGTATGGGGAAAATGCATGAGGAAACTAGACATTAACCTCTGTAATAATATTTTTTTTATGCTGTGCACATCACCAAGCAAAATAGACCTTGAGCTGGTCCCTGACCATGGCCCAGGAATGCTCTTAGAGTAAAAATCAATAGTATAGTCTGCTATAGACTGAATGTTTTAAAAATAAAGCCAGGTATTAGACAGCTTTTAAAAAGTGTAGAGAACGGAATAACGACATTTCAAAGCAATGGCTGGGAATACACACAAGACCAAACACCACAGACACTCATGCTCACAGACAGTTTACACCAGGAACACAACTTATCCCGGGGCTTCACAGGCTGTGGTGGGGATTGCAACTCAACCAAGCTCATCAGCACCCTCAGACACCCACCCTGCCTGTCCTGATATGGGTCAGCATTGCCACATCCGAGGCAGAGGTGTCTGGTTTGCTCATGAATCGCCTTCAAAGTGCCCGAATTTTCAGCCTTAAAGTAACTCAAAACCATGGCTCAGAAAAAAGCAAATATTTATAGAAAAAAGTAACAGTAATTTCTGCAGACTATCGGAAACTATTCAATTTTGGACAAATGTCAAACATGGGAAAGGCCCACCCTTCAAAATATTTCTTTGTTGAAATAACATGGAGAAATAAAAATTGGACAAAAATAACTGAAAAAAAAGAGTTTTGCATTTTTCTTCCTTTACCTTAGTTGAAGAAGCAATATTGGCAATAAGCTCAGTAGTGAGGAAACAAAAGAATATATACCAAGCTAAGGCTGTGGTGGAGTTCTAGCACAAATCTATGGGAAAGGACCATAAGAATGGATGCAGAATTGCAATTAATTGAATAATTCTATTTTTATATTAGACTTTTGAACAGAACAAAACTTGAGACGAAGTAAAGCAGATGAACACAATGTGAACGTAGTTTATTCCACTCATCATCATCTTCATCCCTTGTATTTATGGCAAGTTTGCGTAGGATTCCTCTGTTTGTCTTTTTTCATTTAAAAAAAGTTCTTTCATACTACCAGGCTATTTTTTTAAAATCATCCTGACCTTTAGTACCTAGGAGGTTATTTAAAAGGAACCACATGATGAAAGACTGTGGCTTTGGCAATATTTGTTATATGAAGAAGACAGGGTGTGGTTCAATAATGGTGAAGACAGAACTTTCTGGAGAATATTTTTCTCCTTTATTTCTTTATCTAAGAAGGAAAATCTTCATTCTCTCTTAAATTAATACATATTTTTTCTGGCAAGTAGGATGTATATCATTCTGGATACGCAGAATTTTGTCAGCAGACAAAACAAAATTTCTATCTATTGACAGTATCAGTGGATTGGTATTTGGGCTGTGCTACAGCTCTGCCTATGGCATTTTAGATGAATGAAATGACACATTCTAAAGGATGATTAATCCCATTTAATACAATGGAAATTCAGTGTCAGGAAGAGATAGATCAGATCTTTTCTTTCTTTGAAGGGGAGAGAATGAGACATCAAAGACCAAGGTGCTTAAACACCAGCAGTTTTGCAGAAGCCTCTTTCTCCTGGCCGCAGTTAGGGAAGACTAACATAGGCTCACATTTTTGGGAAGGGTGTCCACACTTGGGAGATGTGTCAATGCTCAAAGTAGGGTGTGTTTTTGGGATTGCAGCAAAACAAACTGAGAGTAGCTGGCAGGCTGGTGGAGCCGTTGGGAAACTGGGCTATTCCCGTCTCTGGAGTTAGAGAGAAGCAGACTGGTTTGACGCCGCGTGGGTTGGGACCCAACACAGGGATACAAGGAATGGGTAGTTACTGTTGTTGAGAAGTGTTTTTGAAAGTCTGAGAAGGCTGACATGTTGAAACCTCAAGAAGACAGAGGAACAATGCAGAAAAATTTTGCACTTGGTGCCTCAAAACCAGACTTCACCTCTTGAAACAATCACAAGAGCCAAGTACTCAGAAAAGAAGAGGTTTCTTCAGCAGTTATTGACAAAGACCCCATGGCAGTGTTAGGGTGATGTTGTGTTGACAGAGGATGCTCACAGGCAAGCAATGGCAGCACCAAAGAGGTTCAGTGCCCAGCTGTAGAAGTGACGACCCACTGATGCTCCCAGGCTCTCTCTGTACCTTCCATGGACCTGACAATTTAAACACAGCACAAGGGAGCTCAGTCCCACCAAGGAAGTTGCTGCAAAGGTCTATGTGCTGAAATTGGGTCTCTCCCTTCCCACGCCATCATTGTCTTAGTGAAACATGGTCTTATAGTCCGGCTCTCCCTTGGGGTGCAATCCAGCCAAGTGATTCCTTTGGGTGCAGACTATTGCTTCATTTTCCTGCCACACCTGGAGCTGCTGGTGTCCACCTCTCCTTGTCCAACAGCAGACACAAAAGGGAGGTGGCAATAGGAGTGAACTTCTTCCTCCCCAGCCTCAGGGGATCCTACCCACCAGTGCTGGGAAGCGGCCCTGATTGCCTGAAGACAGGGCAGATACACCAGACTCCAGCCTGGAATGGGGCCACACTGATGACTGAGTGCATATCAAACTGTCATAGAAAAATGGGCAGGCAGGAGATGAATTTGCATTAAACAGGCACAGAAAAAATGTGCCTACTCAGACAAAAAAGTGATGTCCAATAGCCACAACCAGGGAAATATCAAAACCCCTTTGTACAGCTCTATGAATTTAAACTCTGAGGTAAATATTGTTAATTTAGTGCTTTCTTTAGTTGAAGTACTCATAGAGTACTTCTACACACACAAAGAAATGGATTTCAAAAGGAACAGCATTGGGTGAAACACACAGGTCTGACTGTTCGTGTCCCATCTTCCTTGCTCCCTTACAACCATTCCGATCACACAATAGCCCTGTTACAGCTCTCTCTGCTTCCATGCTGCTTACAGTTTGTTGATGTAATTCCTTCCCCTGCTCTGGCAGAGAGAAAGGCTCTGTTTTTACATCGCATTCTACCCCTCCCATTCAGCCATGCTGTCATCCTCATGTCACTGTGCAGAAAATCTGCAAGATACATACTGAGGCTGCAAGGAGGAGCAATTAACCACAGAGCCACTGCACTCTGAATAACCAAACCTACAAAAAATATTTTATTACTGCAAAGGCTCCATCAGCAGTGATCAGGATGGCAGAGCACTGTGCTATTGCTCTGTGCTAAGCTGTATTTACAAGCTGCTATGGAAGTGCAGAAATTGCACCTATTCCCACAGAAATGTCCCTGCTCCCTCTCACACAATGATAAGAGGGTGGCTATTGCAACATCCCACAGTAGAGTATGGGACAAACTCAAACACCCACAGCATACAGAGTAAAAGAACTCTGACAAACAAAAAACCTGGTTTATATGTAGGGTAATGACTAGGAAAACCTTTATGCTAGGAAAATACAGCCCTGTGAAGAGTCATCATTGCTCCCACGGTGCAGGTATTATAAGACACACACTCCAGTTTTGCTGAAGCAACAATGAATCTGACATACACACAAAAAAGCATCAGTCCTGTTGTTAACCTTGCTTAAGGTTAAAATACCTACAAGCCCATTCAGTACAGTAAGTATTTAATCAGCAGTTTCCTGGGTTTGCTCTCATGCCCCAAAGATACAGTTCCCACAGAAAGTTTAACTGTAGAAATAAATGTATATTTCCAGAGATGGCTATTTATACATGAAATCAAAATAATTACAATAATAAGAATAAAAAACCTACAGTTCTTTAGCAGCCATTTCTGTGCTTTTTCTGTAGGAGAACACTGAGTTTCAAATTCAGCCCTGGAGATATTTTTCACTCTCTCTAGAGTAAGTTAATGTTCAATCCTTAGATGCCTGAAGGGAATTGCTTGCCAACACTGGAGGAAGGCTTGGAGCAATTTCCCCACCTCCTGGGCAGTTTACTACATTCTTGGTAAGGTATCCTTTGGGAAGATAATGGGTCCTTGGCCCTCATCTACATAATGCTCAACGGTTGTTTTTAATGTTCAAAATGTAAGGTGTTTTCCAAAAAAATTCCCATTGAGCCATAACAAGCTGGCAGTGTTTCCCTGAAAAATCCCAAGTACCGAGTCTTGTGGGAAAGGATGCTGACTCACTGGTATTGATGGCCCAATACTGAGCTCTGATATGAAGAGTTAGGACAGTCGCATTATTCAGGCAGGAAGAAGAAAGCAATAGAAATAAGAAATCAAGAATGAAGAAAAGACAGTTTTATGTTTCCTTATGAATGAAGTCATATCGTAAGAAGAGTGAGGTTAGACTCATTTGTCATACCTGGCTTTAGCTGATCTGCATGTATCTGCTTTGTTCAGGTTCACTGTGTTGTGCCTAGGGAATACAAATTTAGTGTTGAATTTTAAATTGTAGGACATCTAACTCTGCTTTTATTCCAAGCCATGAAAAAAGTCTTCCTCTTCTTTCTTTCCACCAGACTCTGAACACCCTGTAGTACTTCATTCTCTGAGTAAAACCTGGAATGGATGAGAAAACACTTCTTTAAATGAACATTTTAGAACTGCCCTTTGTGGGAGGGCATCTGAATTATGGTATGGTTTTGTTTATGTGTGATTTATCATGCTTCGAGTGCACAGCTTATTCTCAAAAGTAAAAGGCAATCTTCAGGCCCATGTCAGGCATAAAAAGATGTGTCTTACTTTTTATATTTCTTTTAAAATTATGATTTAAGGTTTATGCCTAGACTTTTTCACATGACAAGGCTTACTTGTTTCTGCGGGATTTGTAAATGTTTTAAAGGAAAGAGCTACTGAAAAATTAAATTGCCACAGGCAAGTAAAATAGAGCCAGTCTACACCACAGCCAGAGCAGTTATTGCCAGCATAGATAGTTATTGCTACAAAAGGAAATATTTTCAGCTACATTGTTCAAACAAAGAATTATAAGTAAAAAATACTATTTCGGTGTTTATGCAGAGTAAGAAAATCTCCTTGCTTCTGGAAAGATGGGCTGAGAAGAAATGGATACAACTTAGTTTTAGCTCAGCTATACCATGCGGGATTACCCGCGCGATAACCGCAGGCACTGGGAGTCAGCCCAGCAGCCGACATCCTGCCTCCCAGCCTGCTCATCCCCCGAAGGCAACGCTGAGCACCGACCGAGAGAAATTCTTGTGGAAGCTCAGATTTCAGATCCACTGGCTTTTCACTTCTACCTCCCAAGCAAACATTAACTGGTTGTGCCAGAGGGGAATTTTGAGTCCACAGAGACAGACACCTGATTATCCAAAAACTTTCTGGGTTATGCTAATGTGTCTGGTTTCAGTCTGGTCGCTGCAAATTTTCTGCAAACCTTGTTTCAGTTCCTCTTTTCTTATGAATTTCTCTGTGAACAGAAGTTACAGTGGATGTCTGATTCTGGTCTTGCTCAGATTGATGTTGCACAGCTGTATATCTTGATTTGTAGCTTTTTTCATCTACTGACAGCATAAGTGAATGACTAGGCTCTGCAGCCTACCCCAGATCCAACCTTGTCTTCTTGCTGCTAGAGCTCCACCAGTAGAAAGGGGCCCCAGATAATATGAAAGAATAATGAATAAACTGTCTAATCCCTGGAGATGCATTTCCAGCTAGAAGACAAATCAGGAGTTACCACTAAGAAGCAGCCTCTTGGAACTCCTGTTACCATAGCTTACTTGCTTCTGGAAACAACAGGAAGCCAAGGAAAGCCTGCTTGCTGCTTGTTGATGGCAAGAACAGAATAAAAAAAGTAATCTCAGCCTAAATCCGTGGGTCACTTCACCAGCTCACCCTGACTCAACAGTTTGGTTTCCTTTTACATGCTTGATTAAATATCAATATGCTACAAGTGGAGAAACAAACTATTTCATATTGTCTCTGTCAATTGCAGTGAATACTTCACATTTCACTGCTCAGTTGAATGGCTTTGTGCTCAGAAAGATTTGGCCCCAAGGTTTGTTTGAATATGGCCAGAAAGGGAGTTTTGGCTTGGATGGTCACTAAGTGCATCTGTCTGGCACTCTGCTCTGTTCCTCCCCACGGCCACAGAGCCATCTCACTCACAGAGCCTGCTGCAGCCACAGGTGGGCAGAGCCCAGAGGGGTTCAAGGATTTCATCAGCTGTGAAATTTCCCCTTCCTCTGCCACCAGGGATTGAGGGAACCCCAGCTGCAAAAGTCAGAGAGTTTAGATCATTCACACTGGAAAATTTGAAAGCACTCTTGAATTCCAAGCAAGAGGTTAAACTAAGCTTTTCCTTCTGAAAAGAATTATTTATTTGAAGTTAAACAGGTAATTCTGTCTCCCCCCCAAGTCAAACAAAAGCAAATGTAGTATGTTTAACTTAAAAATTAGCATTTTAAATTAAAACAAAAGAGGAAAAAATCAGTTCTTTTCATAATCCTGTTTGTATTTTCTAAGCATAAAGGAGATGAGCTAACATAACATTGATGTCAACTCCACTTGACTGCAGTGAGTGGAATGGTTTCCATTCACATGAAAGCTGTATATACCTGTAAAATTAGAGGGAAAAATTATTTAAGCCTTCAGAAATAATTAAATTGTGCATAAATTGTGTGTGTTTATGGTTATACAACAAATGTTTAGATCTGTTTGCTTAGAAGACAGGGGGACCCAAAAAACATTTTACCTTACACTTTATATTTGCACAGTGTAAATATGTTCTGGATATATTTTCTTAGTTTAAATGAATGCAAAAGAGGTTTCCTTTAGCAAGCACTGTGACATACAGTTTGTGGGACGCAGACAGAACCAGTTAGTTGCTCTGTGCTAAAAGGACTAAAACTATTTGCCTAAAACTGCCTACAATGAAGAAAGACTAGAGAAAATGGGGATAGAAGGTATCCCTAGGTTTCTGACTATACTAAGTCTCCTCTGTCAGTTGCCTTCATCTTCTGCCTGAGAGGACTGTGAGGAATAAAATGAATTCATTTACCCTTGGCTTAGATCCAGTTGTTGTTTTTTTTTTAAAGCCCTGATTTTGTTACATTATGGTACATTTGGTTTGTATAGGTCCCCTGTCCCTGGTGCATCCCTGTTTTTCTCTGCCTTGCAGACTGTTCTTTGTGGGATACCTTGTATAGCCACTAAATAAAGTCAAATTAGTGAATCAAACCCACTAACTGTCATATCCAAAACAAATAGGGCCCAAAGTTGCAAAGTAAGAAGGATTTTGCCTGCACTCCTGCATTTCTTCAGAAGAGAAGCCAAGCTTTTAAGAGAGCTGGCAGGAGGTATTAAAGGAGATTTTCTTACCAAGTGAGAGCAAAAACTGGGTGTTGATTACCTTCAAAGCAGCTCAAATTCAGACATTCTTACATGGCTTTTTTTTTTTCACCTGGGTTATCCATTACTTTTTATTTCAGACAAAATTCATGTTCAACAAACAGTGAAAGTGGCTTCTATTTGCTATTTCTAAGACTGTTTCTTTCTCAGAAGTGTAGCTGTTTTTTATTACACAAATTAATAATTCTGGGAAGAGCATGCATGAAGGAAATCAGTTATTTAGCCCTTTCTGGAAGAAAGCCCTTCATTTTTTAATAACTGCTGATGTTTCTGCTTTAGCAGCCTATGTGCATTCTCACTGCCCCAAATCAAAAAAGGCCTTTAGACTTGTGGAGTGTAACTTGTCCTTCTTCCTGTGGCTCTGGAATAAATGAAGGGGAATGATGTAGTGATTAAATGTTTCAGAAGAGCTGACACACTGAAGATATTTGAGCCCAGACCTATATCCTGGATCTGACCCACCTTTCAATTCTGGCACAACTGTGATTAGGGCCCAGGCTTTCGGCTCTGCCCCGGTGTTTGTGACCAAGTACACCAAACCTTCTCCCCATCTTTTTTTCTTCCAGCCATGCACTCCTCAGTGAGGCGTAAAGAAAAAAACCTGTGTTTCCAGTCTGAAGCCCTACTGGTTTCATGGACATGGAGAAGGAGTCTGAAATGTGTCTTCTGCAGGCAGTTTATCCAATTGTCCATGCTGAACAGCAGTTCCATGGCTAAATAATCTTTTATTACAAAATGGCTGAGAAGAAAAAGAGGTCTGAGGGAAGTGCAGGAGACTAGGACTGCAAAAAGAGTAGACAATAGTGAAAGAGGAAGGATAAAATAGGAGTCAGTATAATTAAGGGAGCAGTTTGGAATAGTCTGCTGTGTCATAGCTCTCACAAAGAACATCTCGTGTGTTAGATACCCTCTTGGTCATAAGAGAGCTGTTCCAGAGGGGGCTGTTGGTGACCTTCATGCTTAGAGGTGAAGACTGCAATTGCACACTGAGAAGGAAAGAAGAAAAGTAGAAGTGAAACACACTGACAAACTGAACCAGAATCCAAGCAGAAGGAAGAAAGCAGCAAATTTCTTTCACCAAAAATATGCAGGCTGAATATGCAATGACTTTACACATACTCATTTATTATATGACTCCTGGTTTTCTGAAGGTTTAGCATCCACTCAGGAAATTGGAAAAGCTTTTTCTTGACCTACAGTGTGTCAAAAATCAGGAATCAAATTCCACTAAATGCTGAGGTTACTGAAAGATTTCACAATAGCAAAATACCAGACGGACTGTCCCAATGGGCAGTGAGCACAAACTGAAAAATAGGAGACCCCTTATGAACATCAGGGTTCATGTTCCCCTAGGAACATGAAAACAAACAAACAAACAACTTTTTTTTTGCTGTGACGATGACTGAACCCTGGAAGAGGTTACCCAGGGAGGTTGTGGAGTCTCCATCCTTGGAAATATTCGAACATTTCTGGATGTAGTCCAGGATGACTGGCTCTAGGTGGCCCTGTTTGAACAGGGGGGTTATACCAATTGACCTCTAGAGGTTCTTTCTGTCCCCAACCATCCTGTGATTCTGTGATTCTGTGAATGCCACAGTGTATCTTCCTGCTATGTTGGACCTTGGCCAGAAAGAGCAGAGGCCATACAGGGTGTATGTCTATGTCACCAAGGTCCAAGTCACCTGGCACCATCTCCAGAGGGGTTGTGGCACATGTTTCACAGTCACTGTCCTGCTGGGGAAGCAACAGGGCAACAAGGCATCAGACACATCAAGACTCCATTTTCCTCTGCCTCTCTGGGTCTGTTTTTCCTATCCAGGAAAGCCACTTGCATCAGCTTTTAAAGTCTGTACTTGAGGAAAAATTCATCTGTTTATTCTAACAAAGAGGACCTGAAAATACGTGGTGTGCATGTATGCTTAGGTCAGAAGTGCACCTGCCTCAGATGATAATTATTCTCTATTTTTAGCATCAGGGTAGGCAAATCTTTCTATTTTCTCCATCAAACATTAAAAAAAACAACCCAAAACCTTCCTGTTACACACCCAGTGCTCATGAGGATTGTTATTCTGAAGGCACTGTCCACTTTGTTAACACATGCGCAAAAGTTGCTTTAAAGCAGATGGATAAATACAGCCTGGCTTTATTTTAAGCTTTTCATTTCTTTACTAGTGTGACATTTCAGCTTGGTTGGAGTGATTGCTAAATTTTGTAGTCCTTAATTCTTCAGTTCAAATGCTGAATTCTAATGTTGATCTAATATGTTTTAATATTGTTTATCTTGATTTTGCTATTAAATAATCCTCAAGCTCTCAATTTTAGTGAACACAATTTACAAGAATACCCCTCATTTACTTATATAAAACAAGATTAAGTAAAGGTCTTTAAACTTCTTTCATGTTTTCTTTTTCTGATTAAGTAGTGATAAAAATGAATTAAGAATTAAATGATTTCTCACAAAAGCCTTTTTTCCAGACAGTAGAAGCTTCCAGAGATTTAAGATGAAGGGATTCTACCTCATTAGACAGCTAAGTCTCACCAATCTGTTTACATGGAGAACAAATGAAATACAAGAATTAAGATGGTTTCAGGGTTCAAGCAAAATGGCTCTGCAAGATGCTATAGAAAGCAATGCAGCGGAGCTTCTGTTGAAATTTCTTCTTAGTAAGATATAATAAATCCATTTGCCTGACCCTGAATCTCAAGCTCCCCAGTCAGGTGGTAGGGATTTGTTCCACTTAACCAGCTGTAGCAAGTGTGACCTTGACTGGACTCTACAATGGCTATGAGACAGTGCTGAATGTCCACACTACTCGTGCCAGCTTTTTGCTTGGCACAAGCAGACCAGGAGTCTGGAACTCTCTACTATTCTGTCTACAGGTTTAGATATAGGAAGAGAATATCACTTCTCTCTTCCCCTCAGTGTATAGGCCTGTCCTCCATTTCTCATCAGCTCTCTTTATGAGTTGTGTTCAGTAACACTCCCAGATGGTTTTTAAAAACATGCTGGTTTAACATTTCTTTAAAAAAACCCAACAGATTCCCATCAGACATAATCTTACAGTCTTACTACTTATACAAATGTTGAATTCCCCTCATTATTCCTATTGACCTTGGCTTTACTTAAATCCTGTGGTTGTGCATTAGTGCTTCTGCATAATATAAGATCATTTCCCTTTGGTAAGATTTACACTGCAGTGCTTTAAAAGTGACTAAGTATCTCCTTGTTCTTGCAAGAAAGCAAATAAGGTGTCCTTTACCTGACTGTCCATTCTTATTTGTTTCCAGTTTAAACAGTTCTGTGATTATTTGCTCTATGGTGTAGTGCTTTGCATTGCCCATGAAGATAATTTGCAGATTAGAGCAGTGGAGTCAGGCAAGAGAGGAGGAAAATGAACAGGAGAAAGCCAAGTATGGAGGAGCTGAGTACAGGACGGCTATGAATGTCCGTTGAAACTCTTCCAAAGTATGTTCTTTTGACATAAAATTTGTTTCTGGGTGTCAGTGCATGCATGTCCCCCAGTGTATGTGGCAGGCAACCTTTGGTGAGTGGGACAGGGAAGCAAAGAAAATTGAAGACAGTTCAGAAAATTTTGAAAACAAAAAGAGAGGTGAGAAAGATCTGTTGGCCTGTTTGATGCAGCAGGATCTGAGGATCTGATTACCAGTCACAAAGGGACTCCAGACAAATAAAAGTGGGAACAGACCAACACTGTATGTTGTTTTGTTCATCCGAAGTGAGCATGAAGCTTAGACAAAAGTGTGACTTGTCACCTTGTCTTGCTGGCTGACCACAATGTTGTTGGCATGTTATGAACGATGGGTTTACGTTCAACTTTTCTCTTGATTTCTGAGGTTGGGTTGGGGTTTTTTTTCTTCTCATTTTCTTGAGGTGCTAGGCACTACTGCACGGCCCACTCAGGCAAAGCGCACTTAAATCAGCATCTCTGCAAGTACAGGACCAGCATGGACTTTTCCATTTTGTTAGAAAGTGTGTATTTGTCAAAAGCAACCCATTTCAGTGAGAGCTTGCATGCCAACTTTCTTGGGAAGAATTTTGCAGTGTCTACCTGGAATTTCCAGTGAAAACAGGCTGTTCAGGCTTCATAACAGGCACGTTAACATGTCAAGGCACGTACTTGGGATGTGAGAGATTTGAAGTCAAGTCCTTGGCTCCAGAAAAGATACCATTGGTGGTATAAAACAAAATAGGAGAGACTGAGGAGTGTTAACCAAAGAAAGACAATAACGTGGTGTGAAGGGACTTACAATGGGGAAGAGCAACCTTCAAGTCCATGGACTGAATACAAAATACAGACCTCACTCAAGTCTGACACATTTTGTGTGCATTTCCTAAGCTCCAAGGTGTTGAATTATGGTAATCAATTTCAGCAAAGAACATTGAAAAAATGTCAATACTCCCTATAATTGTGGATTAACTGACCTCCATGGGCATTAACTAGCATGCAAAATAATGTCTCAGCTGTGCAACATGATGATATTAACATGTCTCTACGTACCTGTATAACCTTCCTCAATATTCCTTAATGGTACTCACCATACATTACCACTTCAGGATCTTGTCTCTTCTATTCAAGAATAGAACTCAAATGAGCAACAAAATAGACTACAGTTGAAATTATTCCTGACTAAGAAGGCAAGACTTTGGTAACAGCATATACTGAGAGCCAAAAGATGCATTTGTGATAACAAAGCTTTTATGTCAGCCTTAATATTACTAACATCATCTTTTTACTTAGGAAGTCCTTAAACTGTTTCCCAAAGAACTGGCTTAGATTTAGTTAAACTTAAAAGCATAGTTGCCAATTAATAGTGTTGTTCATTTAGTTTTTATTGAGATGCCCTCAAGAAATGTAACATGGCTTAATTTATCGTGTCCATCTCAGTCTGAGCTCCATCTCATCTCCTTCCAAGATAAAATCCAGTCACCTCTTCCAACAACCAAACCATCTAGAGGCCATGATGCTGTCTTTTGTGTTTTTACTGTTGGACTCAGCTCCCAGTAAGGTACTGGCTCCTGTTGTCAAAGCACCACAGCCCTGCAAATAGACACAACAAGCTGGTTGCAGAGTCATTTATTATTATCCAACAGCAAACCATAAGTTTCTTAAATCTCCCTCACAAGCAAATGATAATCCATCTATTCATCATCATAAATTTTTCCTTTAACATGAAGGGTTACACAACATATTGACTACATCATATTTTCCACTCCATCATCTCATTAAAATATCTGTACCTGAATGCTTGAAGAAACAAGTGGATCCTGCAGCCAATCATTAAGCTGAAGGTAGGCATAAAGATTTATTTTCCAAGAAGATTCAAAAAAAATGGCCTGGAATTTTTGCAGTTTCCTGCTTTCACTCATTTGTCTTATCCTCCCTTTGCCACTTCTGGTTATCTCATCCACTTTGGCTCTTTGAAAGAACAGAACTGCTACAGCAAGAAGGAAACCAATAAAACCATTTTCCAAGATGCTGACAGCTCTGTGACTCCTGTGCACCTGAAAAAATCAAGCTATCAGCATTGATAGTTAAAAGTGGTGAGCACAATCTGTACAGACTATGCCAGTCACTGCTGCATGAAGATCTGATAACAAAGCCATGGTTTGGGCCATTCTGCAAAACAAATCTTTCTGCCAGGAAGAAAACATATATTTATCTCTCGATCTCATATCATGCACAAATCTTCTCTTTGAAGAGATACAGAAAGTGCATCTCTCTAGAAACACTTGAATCACACTGGAATTAAGAGATGATTCTGGCATCAGATCACAATTTCTACCTCTCTGTGGCTTCCATCAGCAATGAAACTCTGATCTGAACCTGATCAATTTAAACTGTATTTCAGAAAATTTTTGGATATGAACACTGGTTTTCTTACTGACACATCAAACTCACCTATTATTGAGAATCATTTTGCAAGACTGAATGATATTCCTCGAAGCTGCATCCCCCAAACATGGCTAAATGTCCTCTTTCATTGTATATCCTGAAATAAAAACCCCTTGTCCCACTTGGGCAGGTGTTTGGAGCATGTCCTGGCCCCATACAGACGTGGTCTCTGGCAGTGGTGGTCTCTAAGCCATGTCCCAGCCTCAGCTGGGCAAGTACCAGCTGGCCCTGACTGTCCCCCATGCTGGGGACACCATGAGCACTGGGAACAACCATGTACTAATGTCCAAGCACTATGGATTTCACAAGCAGCCTGAGGGTACTCTGTGTTTCTGGTGCCTTGGCCAGACTAAGGAAGGCCTTTTGCCTTCCCCTACACCTCTCCATTCACCCCTCCCACCCACACACCTTTGTGTCTTCCCCCTGGCTTGTAACACAGGGATGTCCCTGCAGTATCAGTCCTCAAGCTCCCCACACCTCACCACCCCCACATCTTTCACTTCTCCCTCTCACACATTAGTTGACAACCAAATCCTTAGGCTCAACAATCTGAATAAACTAATCTGAGTTTGTGGTAATAGTGGTGAATCAGGTGAACTAACACAAGCTCCCCCCACCCAGTTCTGTCTTTCCATGATATTTTTCTCCCAGCTGCCTCCTCTCCCTGCAGAGAGAAGGATGCCCTCTGCACCACCGCGGCAGACCCTGCCCACCCCTGCAGACTCTCCTGGGACCAGCTCGAGGATGAGTGGCCAAGCACCACCGAAGCTAACAGTCTTTTCAACATTCATTTCTCAACTGAGCCACAATAACCCCGAGGTGCTCAGTGAGCAGTGTGCTGGGTGGGGCTGCCACAGGCCAGGGCTGCTGCTTGGCCTTGTTCATGTCAGCCCTCCCCCCGTGCAGCAGGTCTCTGTCCCAGCAGGGCCATCTCAGGGATGTGCCTGGGTGTGTGAATGTGTGATTGGGGTGAGCAAAGGCACAGCCTGAATGGACATTTGGGCTGGGCAGCCAAAATCATCTCTCTCTGCTGAGCAGTGGCTATGGAAGTACTGGACTCTTCCTGGAAAAGCTCACCTATGCAAATTTGCTGGCCAAAATTCAAATGTTGCCCCGACTTAGTTGAGAAAGCTCTCTCTTCTTTCCTGTGTTCTACAGGGACTGAACAATTGCTATTTGCGTCAAAATTTAATCCCAGTGTTGCAACAATGGACCATAACAACTGAAGGTGTTGTGGACTTTTTTTTTGATGTAGCAAGATGGACAGAGAATAGTGATTTTTCCTGGAGGTTCTGAAAGGAAAAATCAGATTTTGTTGAAGATACTATAGGGAATGATTACTTCCTTCTTATTTTATTGCTCCACTCTGCAATGACAAAATACATGAAACCCAACCACATATCTAGTCATACAAAGGCAATCAAAAGCACATTGCAAAAAATGTATGAGTCACCACAGTGTAATATAATTTATAATACAATTTTAATAATACAAGAAAAAATGGATTTCCACAGCCTATGAGATTTTCCTGACTTGTGTGTAACAACCATTGGTTTAGTTTTCATCCAGCCTTGTTTCCATGAGGCTGACACAAAACAGTATTAATTCTGGGAGGAAGCAGGACTTAAGAGTATGTGTAAACTGAGTACAATAAACTAAAGAAAAGTAAATTTAGAATAAAAATAATATTAAAAGAATAAGGAGACCTGACTGTAAACCAGAGAGTTAGTAATTTTTGTAAATTCAAATGTCTGCCATAGCTCAGGAAAATTAAAATCCAAAAGTGGTGGAAAGTGTCCATTTTTTTTGCCGTCTGGGGTCCAAAGACAATCCTAGACTTTATTAAAGTCAATGGTCTGGTTGGATCATCGTCCAGGTACAACAGAACAGCCTGGGCAAAAAACACCAGAAATGAATCAAACCAGTTACTGATCCATAAATAAATACAAATCCATGAGTTATTGGAGAAATGCTTTAAAAATTAGAATCTCTGAAATGCTTCATGTTTTCTTTGAACTAAGCAGTAAATTGAGACAACTCTTTACTCGACAAGTCTATGCTGCTCATTTCTCATGCTGGAAAAAAAAATTTTGAATAGGCAAAATTTCATGGCTATGAGCCCATGATTGCATTTCAACAATGTCATATACAACCTGCTGGTTGCAAAGGCCTGTACATATTGGATTTAAAAGTTAGGAAATGCATGGCAGAGAAGAGCGGTTCCATGAGATGGACAGACAGCACTAACATGTTTGAGTGGATTTAATGTCCAGCTCTATGCACTGTCAGACCAGCTGTGTGCACCATTAGAAATTTTGCCAATGATAGCAATGTGGGAGGTGTTATTGAGTCACTTCAGAGATAAGATGCCTTGCAGGGGTATCTAGGTACATTGGAGCTTTGAGCTATGGTTAATGGGATAAAAATTAAGTATTAGACTCTGCGCTTAGGATGAAGTAATGCCAAGCACAAGAATAAATTGGGAGAGGTGTGCCTTCCTCAGGAAAGGAAGTGAAGAGGGAGGTTATCATCTTTTCTCCCTAGTATCCAGTGACAGAACATGTAGAAATAGTTCAAATCTGCACTAGGGGAGGTTTAGACTTGACATTAGAAAGTACTTCTTTAGTGAGAGGTGTTTAAACACTGAAATAGGCTTCCTAGAGAGATAGTCAATGCCCCAAGCCTCTGAATGTTTAAGAGGCGTTTTGACAATGTCCTTAATAACAGGCTTTGACTTGGTCAGTGATGAATTGTTCAGGCAGTTGGACTAAATTATTGTTGTAGGTCCCTTCCAACTGCACTATAATATTGAACTTATTCTCTTCTCTTCTCTTCTCTTCTCTTCTCTTCTCTTCTCTTCTCTTCTCTTCTCTTCTCTTCTCTTCTCTTTTCTTCTCTTCTCTTCTCTTCTCTTCTCTTCTTTTCTCTTCTCTTCTCTTCTCTTCTCTTCTCTTCTCTTCTCTT
>WAAG01031675.1:0-11228 GCA_013390105.1 Tichodroma muraria | reverse complement strand
CTCTTCTCTTCTCTTCTCTTCTCTTCTCTTCTCTTCTCTTCTCTTCTCTTCTCTTCTCTTCTCTTCTCTTCTCTTCTTTCTCTTCTGTTCCATTTTATTCTACACAGTCTGGTGAACTGGTGGGATGCATGAACCTGATGTGTGCTCCACCAACACACATCTAAATGTCCCAGCAATTCCTCAGCTGGGACATTTTCTGGATGCAATGATTAAGTATTTAAACACGAAGGTGCTGCAAATTTTTTTCACTCCCTCCTTGTCAACTCAGCTTCTGCCACCCAGCTCTCCTGTCATTGTGCAATGACTTTGGGGGACAGCTGCTGGTGTAAATTGTGAGACAGGCTGTCATGGCAATCAGCTGAAAGCCAGGTCCTTGGTGTGAAGGGGAAAACCTGAAAGACGAACACTCTAAAATTGGAGAGACAGGGGGAAAATAACAGCAAAAAGCAAAACCTCCATGGAAAGTTGAACCATAGCCAACCGTTGTTGAAGATGGATCAATGGTCCCTATAACTTCTAAAAACATCTCAACGTGTTTCTTCAGGCTACAGCTGGATCCAGCAAAGCCGCCGGCGTCTGCATGAGTGATGCAGCTGGAGCAAGGCCCGTGTGCAGGGCCATGTGGGTGCCAAGCTGGGACGAACCAGTAGGGGTAGGTGGGGTGACATTTCTGGCTGTCTGGCACAAAGGCGCCATTTCATTCCTTGCGCTAAGGCCCACACCAACCATGCTGCAAGGCTACCCGGAAAATTATGTTTTGAAGCAAGAAAAGAGCCTGCTTAATCCTCGTTAACGCAAAACCTCTGTTAAAAATGATGTACGCATTTTTAAGAGTTTGTTTCAAGCTGCTAAACCATGAAAAGGGGACATTCTTTATTACCACTTCTCTTTAAGCAGATTAATTTCCATTCCCCCTGAAGTGAACCTTAGGGAGTGAGGAAGAATCACTCCCTAAGAGCTAATGGGGAAGGCGTTGCCTATGTAACACCACCAAAAATACTCAGTTACTCTTTCCCCACAAAGCCACTGAGTAATTTAAAAAAATAAAACATCAGAACACAGGGCAGTTTGCTTCTCTGTAATTTAGAAGCATAAAAGGGAACTGATGCTGTAATTACAGACTGAAAACCCAAAAGCCTCATTTTTTAAAGTTGTTTCAGTGGATTTTTTTAAAATTGGTATTAGCTTCTCCAAAGCAGGGACAAAACATCCAGTCAAGGGCTTTGTTAAAATTCGAATTGACCTAGGAAAGGTGCTGGAGGAGACCCTGGAAGATCAGAAGAGCTTAGTGTGCCACAAGGCAGAGCTCCAAGCCAAGCCTAGGATTTGCTGCAGACAAAATTAAGTGAAGAAGAGCAGGTTTGCCATGTCAGTGGGATTTTCCATCATACCAGATAAGTATTCTCACTTCACAGATCAGACACTTGAGGCACAGAAATAATAAGACTGATAAAAAAAAATGCTGCTGAAGAGACAAAAAAAAGCTATGTTAACACACCTTCCGTGTTTTCTTCAACCTGCTAATCCTTTGGGTTCTGATGTAGTTAGTGTATATACAATGTAGTTAGCTATATATCTGTAGTATAGTTATATATGTGTGCATACATAGTATAGGTAGCTATTCTCAAAATTAGCCAGTTTCAGCTCAAATGCTGCGGTACCATCACAGCCTTTTGAGAGATCTGTTGCTATGTCCTCAAACAAATGAAACAAAACCTAGAGGGGAAGACAGATTTGCAGTGAATCTTTTCAGAGAAGCAAAGTTGGACAATATAACTTCAAGATTATTGTGGCTTTTCCAATGAAGTTCCTTGTTCTGAGGTAAGACGAGCCCACCTCCTGTACCTCTGTGCACTTTCTCAGTAATTCAAGCTGATGGTGTTGGTCATTGTCTATTGAAAGGTCAAAAGAGATGGTCTCCTCCCTTGCCTCAGGAACACACTGTCTCTTGCATATGCCAGAACACTTTTTTTAGGCAAGGCTTCTGACTTTCTCATTTCCTTTCCTGTTTTGTTTTGCAGGGATTTTAAGCTCTTGGCTGCCATGCTCTCTTTTGCCTTTGTTTGTTGCCATTTAGATTTTAGTTGTTTTTGTTAAGATGCTTCAGACGTGGATGCCCATAAATTAAAATGCATTATTATTATAATAAAGCTGCATCACTGCTGAAAGCCTGACTGGCCAACATAGACCTCTAAATAGAAGGCTAAGTGAGAAGTTGGATGATATTGACCTCTACAACATACAACACAGCAGAAAGTATCTAATCTGGGAGGTGGAAAATATGGAGAGGAAATGTACAAAGGGGTGTTCATATAAGCTTCTGGTGACCTGTAAAGTTAATCTGTGAAAACTGGGATGACCATGAAAACCCTTAAAACTTTCAGAGGAAACTGAGATGAATTATATGCTTATAAAACTGTGGTTGTTCTAAACTGTTAGGATTAAATGCTAAAACAGGCAGCATACTTTGACTCCCATCTCAAATGAGCCAACAGCTTGAGAGAGCAATGACTGCACTACCACAATTACAGGGAGAAGTTGCTTATTGCAGCAGCCATCTGTGAAATGAAGAGTTCAATGATCAAATAAAATGGCATACTCTATTTTTCAAGACTCTCTTTGAATATTCAAAATAAAAGTTTTCACTTCAGTGTTTTGAAAGAAAAAAAAAAGTACCCCAGGTGGTAATGCTTGTCATTTCACTGCTGTGTTTAACTCACCTCATGGACAAACATTCAAAGACTTAGCAGTTTTCTTTGTAAGTGTGAAAACACTAGGTAGGATCCATCCAGCACAAGCAGGAGCCCTGGAAATTGTGTTATAATTTTAGAACCTAAAAAAGTAATTCTTGAGTGCCTAAGTTGTCCATGAAGTAAAGGAAATGCCTCAGAAGTCTTTCAGAACAAAATTCTTCTCTCTAATGCAGATGCAAGGAAGACCTCCATCCAAGGAGTCTTCAATAACTTGCTTCTCTCCATTTACTGTACAGGGAATGTTGTTCCCTAAAATGTATTAGATTCCAAAGTTTAGCCACTAGTTAATTGCCTAAGTTAGGTGACCTGGATTCAACTTATGAATGTTTCTCATGTACACTCTTACTCTGAAGTGCCTCCCATATGGAGACCTAAAGGTGTTTCTATACATACAGATGCACCACACCTCTATGAAGAAAGCAAGTATTTCCATTTCCCCATAAGAAAATTGTTCCCCAGAAAAGGAACAAAATTATTTAGGTTATATATGCAATGAATACTTACAAACTCAAGTGCAATCTTGTCCTTTATTTTCAGGACTGCAAAGGAATAAAGTCCAAACCTGTAGTCAAATGTTGTCAGCAAAAGACTTAAAACATAGCAAATAATCTCCCAAGCTCTCAGCAAATTTACTGAGAAAATACTCCTAGAGCCTAAGTTCTAGAACCCACAATCTCTCATGTTAATGTGTCTTTTTCATTTGTATTTTATTAATCTTGTTCATATTCCTCTACTTTAAGTAAAAATCCATGAACTACAGTAATTTAGGCCGTCTGGTTGCCCTTAAGTCTGAAATGTTTTCTTACCATTTCTTGGCTGGTTTGATTTTTTAGCCTTTTCTAACTGCAAAATTATGGGTCCTGACTTTTATTTGGTTTTGTTTTGTTTGTAAAATATCTGATGATCTAACAAGCAGAAAACCTTAAAAAATGTTCCCTGGAAAGAAATTCTAAAAGTCATGTCTGATTTGCCATACGGTTTCCACTTGATATAAATAACATTTCTTTTAGCCAATAGGAATCAATGCAGCAGATATTAGAGGCTGATCTAAAACCATATGATAATGACACTTGAATTCCTGCTGTCACTACTTTAATGGAAAGTCTTACTTTAAGTTTTGCTGACCAGGGAACAGGCAGCTCTACATACTTCTTTAAATGCCGTAGTTGTTAAATTTCTGCATTAAGTCCCCTTTCTGTTTTCTGCTGTGAAAAGGTACTCTGGCCTTTACGCATACGTGGATGCTTTGCACTGCTATCCAGAGTATGACAGTAAACATCCCTTTCTGCTGAGGAGGGAAAAGCTGGGGATCGGTCCTTCACTTCAGGTTTTAAATATAAAAGTGCCTGTGTGGTATTATTAAAAAAGATATTAAAACCAACTGAAAAATAGCAATAGCTTCTTCAAGGGAAATGAGCATCATGGTTGATTTTACTGCTGCTCATTCTGTTAAGTACAGCTCTCAGCTCTTCCCCTCTAGGTTTTTGTCAAAACCTGTCCATAAGTCCAGCTCAAAGGGTCTGTCGTGGTTACTGTAAACACTGATGCAAGACTGGTCAACTTGCTATCTCGCTTCCCTTCCCTCACTGCACAGGAATCTGAAATGTGCAGTAGATTTTGCACTTGAACAACTCCTCCTGTCTGGACCACTGCTCTGAGTGGGTCCTACTAGAAGCTGGAAGACCTAGATCTCTCTTATCATGCCTCTGATCTGGTTAAACGCACAAAAAAATTCATCAGGGTTCAACTTTCCATAAATATTTTGGGGCAAGATAATTTTGGCCACATTAACTGAATCATTGCCATGGTATTTTCCTATTCTACTGAACTACAATTCAGTTATTCATACATGTTAATTAATAATCCTTCAAGAGCCAAAGCATTAGTACATCATTTATTCCTTGCTGCCAGGAAAATTATACAAGGGACTTTGTATTCATTGCTCTGTTGCCAGTAGAACTGTACTCAAAAAACAGTAAATCAGGGAAAGACAGACTGCCCATTCTGTAAAAGCACTGAAGGCATACATCAGACTTTGCTTATCGTGTCCTTGAACAAAAACACACAGCCTTGATGGTCAAATGGGAGACTTCAATAAAACAAATTTTATTTGTTTGTTTTATTTGTTTATTTGAAACTGCCAATTCATTTGGAAAAGAAGAAGTCCTTCCCAGGGTACTTTTCTTTCTTATCTGATATCGGAGCTTTATAACTGCTGTGTTCCTTTAACCACAAGCCTCGTTAATGAGGATTACTCAGCAATGGCTACATCACAGCTTTGAGATAATGTCTCCAGCTGTGATTTAAGGAGGGCAAATACATCCCTCCTGCACAGATAAACAAAGTGAAGCTTTCCCAGCAGTTTCTGTTCCAGTCTGGTGGAGAAGACATAACTTAGTGCCTATGACACTGCTCCTCTGCTGCAACCACTTCTCTGACGCAGCAGCTGAGCTGTGCATGCAGCATCCAGGGTGGCCAGGCTCGCCTTCATACACAGACCATGGAGCTAACATTTAGGTCAGTTCCTTTAATTGTTCATATCTAAACATTATCCAATAGTGGTTGGCTCTTTTCTTATATCAGTCTAAAGGACCTGTTTATTGTTTATACATTTCTTCTCGCCTGTGTCACTGCAAAATTAATCAAATGGAAAACCTGCATAAACATTTATTAAAATGTTCATTCTCATTCAGCAAGGCTATCTATTTATCAAGTAATCTATTTTTTCATGTGAAATGATCTTAGCTGTCCACATCAGGAACCCAAAAAGACAATGAAACATAATTAATGTAGAGGTTGATGAATTCATGATATAAAATTCTTGCCTGTCAATGAAGAATGGCTCATCTCCATCCTAAGAGATCTCCCTCTGTCTCCAGATGAGGCACAAAGATAGTATCTGTTTTGAGAAGATTTTACATCTATATCCAAGTGACGACTTGACTATATAAATATAACGGTCATTCCTCAAGAAAACATTTTGTCCTACAAGACTGTGTACTATTTGGAAAGCACCCAAGTAAGATTTTCATAAAACTGTCTGGTTTTCTGGTGGTTTTGTCCTCAAACAAAACAGATGTGTTCAGGTTTTGATGCCCTCCTCCAGTGCAGGCACAAGTACTGTGGTAGGGAAAAAAAAATCTGGTAACCAAGCCTTTGATATAGAAAAACCACACGGAGTTGAGTCATAAACTGTGGACACAAGACAACTAATTATGGGTTGTGTTAGGCATGAGGAACAGGTTAACTGCTACATAATTACAATTGAGATGGCTGCAGACACAGTCAAGGAAACCCAGTTAATAGAAAGAAGTAAATGAAAATGCATTGGTACCTATGAACGAAAACAAGTCCTGTCTGTTTTCTTTAGCTTCTTCAGTGCTTTCAGATGTTCTTGATGCTTTATTGCTTCTTAAACCTTATACTTATGATACCTAAACAGAGGTTTATATTTCACATTCTGCTATTTTTCATGTGAATGGTAGGGAAGGAGTTAGCAAAGATTTCTTTAATAAGTGCTCTGAGCTGCCAGTTGAGCGAAACTCCAGAGATGAGCGGCACAATACAAACTGGGAATCTGTGAAATGGAAACTCCGGTGAAATAGATCATCAAGTGGTAAAAAGGAGATGGGTGGTCATACCAAAAGTGTTGGTGGCAATCAAAAGGCTTGGGAAAAGAAAGATGAGAGCAGGATGTGTTGCAGGATGCCATGGGCAGCAGAGCCTGTGGCTGCCCTGGGCCCTGCTGCCTCAGTGGCCCTGCCAGAGCTACGGCAGAGCTGTCTGCTCCAAGGCCATCCCTTGTGCAGAAAACCCTTCTCCTGACAACATCAAAGGAGTGAGGAAAGTGAGGTGAGCATCCAGACGGGTTGCTTCTCTGAGGTTTCCCTGAAGGCCTGACTCAGACTAGTTTGAAGGCTTCCCCATTTCCTCCTAGCTTGGTGGAAACTTTTATCCTGGTTCCTTGAACTCGCCCTCTGAAAGTACACACCATTTCTGAGTATTTACCTATAAATAGCCTCCTTCTGAAACGACACCTCACCATCACAGGCGGTTTCCTGTTGACACCAGCTAAATCTGGCATTGAAGTCTGAGGCTGAGGGGTCTCTACCTGAGTGAGTAGGCACGCAGCCAAGTGGACATCCAGTGTGCTTGGCCTTTCTGTGGTGTCACAATTTGCGCAGTGGAGTTGCAAACACTGTGGCTCTCTGGGTTTCTCTGTTTGCCACAACATTTACACTTCTGGTGCCACTGCGGGGATGCCGTGGGTAAGCCTGGGTGGTACTGTGCATGACAGCAGCACAGGGTATCCCTCTGCCACACCAGGCATTTCCTTCCAGCTCTGTAGCTGGGAACGTATTCTTGTGCAAGAGACCCAGGTGTGACCCTGGTCTTTCAGGCACTTGTCCTGGTTTTTGATCTGCAGGTGTAAAGACACAGGTCTCTTCAGATAATGAAGGAGGATGTCACCATGTCCTTGAGTTTTTACATAAATTTGGCAGTTTCTGGGTCCTACATATACAGAAGAAGGTTTTTCTGTTTAAAGTACATTGACAGCAATGTATTTACACAAGTTAATCATGTGGGAAATTTCCAATGTGTACAAATCATTTAGCACCTTACAAGCCTCCATAGTTTTCATTACTGAAAACAACTTAGTCATCTGCAGACTTTATTAGCTGGCTGCCTGCCTCTTCCTGCAGGTCATCCATGCCTGGGGTACCCCCAGTACCAGAAACAATCCCTGGCTTTAAACCATGATTCATTTCTTTTCTGAGCCAAGGATCGGTCTTCCACTGGTTAACTATTTCCAAGCCTTTGCCAAGGGTTTCTTGCCCTATGGTTACTTATACTACAGCCATTTGTACTGTGGGTATTTGGGGTGTCTATTAAAAAATTATGAGGGGTCTTTTCTGAACACCAATTTAAATTGTATTTTCCAGATCAACTTTTCTGCAACTTGCCTTCAGGCTGTACTATTCCAGTCACTGACAAGCTGCTGTTTCTCCCCTCTTTAAACCTGTGATTTAGAAAGAGAGAAGCACTTCTGATTCCCCTCCACATGAAGAAATGTCTCGTTTCAAGAACTCAGGCGTGAGTTATGAGCCTGCAGAGTTTTGCAGCCACTGTGTATTAGAAATAACAGCTAATTACAAAACTGCAAAGTGAAACATAATTACTAAGGAAGAGTATTTGAATGTCACCATAGTTTATTTTGACAGATGAACCTGTCTTGAAAATAAGGGATTTCCCAGAGGAGAAATAAGGATTCTCAGGTTATTTTTTTATCTAAAGGCAATTTCTATACTTTTATCACCTCCTTTAAAAGGAATCATGATGCATAGAGGCACAGGGTTAAGGGTGAAATGAACATTAAAGGCTCTTGTCACTGCAACAAGACACTGGAAACCCATGAATTTTTTTGCTGTTTCTCCTGGCAGTAGTGTGATAGGACTGAAAGCAAATTTGGGCCCTGATGGATGACAGTTGCAGCTCCAAGAGAAAAATAGAGATGATTTCAGAAAGCCTTTATACAGCATCAAGCGAAGACCACATACATCAGGGTTCAGGGGTCCACTTCCAAGTATTCTGACTAAGAGGAGAAAAAAAAAAGGTAAAAAAAAAAGAAAACAAGAAAGCCAGCACTGTGCGGTACCTGGGAGATGTTAGATCAACCTGGCTACTTCCTCTACATGAAAGTGAAGGCTAAAACTTTGCTTTGGGGATGTCTGTAGTCATTTCTATAGCTGAAGTACGTGCTTTTGCATGTGTCTATCTGATGCTGTCTGGGTAAGTTATTCAAGTTTTTGTGAAAGGCAGGTGATCACTCCCAGCTGTGTGCTGTGCCCCTAACTTCAATGTTTTTCTGGGAAAAGATCTTGAAATTACCCTCAACCATAAACACACAGCTTTTATTTAATTATTTTAGGGACCTGAAGTAGTTTACAGGCTGTTCCATGTCTTGGTTAAACTAGTACATGTTGCAACACTAAAGTCAACTGATTGAAATATCCATCCTTGATTGGAACTGAAACTGAACTGAGTATCTGTCACTCCTAGATTTATGCCACAGAGCAGCACTCCCAAGACAGTTCACAGAAGTCAACCTGGTAGTTTCATATATGCCTCACAAATCCTCTTATATGTGCTGCTCAAGTTTAGTAAGAATACCTCTGGCACTCTCTAAGCATTGTCCTTCCCTCTCTCTCCCTTTCTTTTTTTTTAACTTTCAAGTTTCTCTCCTTTTACAGCCTTATTTTGGTTGCAGGCACCCCTTTCCTTCATGTTCAATTTAGGTATGGGCCACTTTCCCAGAACTAAAATGAAGGCATGAGTAAGGAAAATGGCATGCAGAGTGTGAGCACTGGTGAGGAGTAGATGCTCTCCATTACAAGTGAAGCCTTTATTATCACCATGACAAGCCAATTCAGAGCTACCATTAAGGCAGCTTTATTTTGGCATAGAAGGAAATAATCAGTCAGTTCATAAACTGAGTTTCAACTTTATGGACTAAAAGGAAGTAAAAAAATTGCCTCTTCATTTGGGCCAGACACATGGAAGGACCATTCATCTGGGTAATACAGGTCTCTCACAGAGCATTGTTTAACTTTTAAAACACCTGGAAATTTGTGGGATTGACTTCAGCACTGTGTTTGGCCTCAACACAAATGTGCCCATTTTACTTGCATGGAGCTACATCACATGATATTGACCTCTGCTGCCTCGACGGGTTCATCACCTGGACTCCAAAGACAGAGCAACCGAGAAGCATCCACCCATATTTCATACTACTGGACAGAGAAGAGAGAACCTGGCATGTTTAAAAAGTACCATTGGTTCTGCATCCCACAAATATCTTCCTCTGGTGATTTGTTTTCTCTGTGGGATATTTTTATTTTTCTTGCCATTAACCATATCACTGGGTCCAACATGTGCCTCATGGCCATTTCTATGAAGTGCAGTAGTGGCAAATGTTGGAATTATATCAATGAAACTAAACTGCAGTTTCTAAGGAAGCTGAGAAGTGGGTGCATGCAAGTGCTTAGGTGGTGAACTGCTTTCTCATCCCATCATGGAGTAATATGTATCCCACTGAAATTCAAATACAAGGAGTGAGCATACATTTAAAAAATTAAAGAAAATGAAATTATTTTTCCAAGCCCATTTGCTTATTTACTAAAACAAATGGGTAAAACTATCATCAGGAAAACACTGTTACACGACCATGGCCCAAAGTGTATTCTTACCACTGGATCATAATTCCCTTTCTTTCCATTCCTTAAAAGTTCATTCAGTTCTAACTTCTACAGTAATGTTTATCTAGGGTACCTAATTATATAGTGCAACCTGCATCTGGAGTGCTGGTTCAAGGTTATTATAGTTCTCCACAGACATAACAAAAATATTATTTTAAACTTATCCATTGAGGAAAATGGCTGCATTTTACCACTGATAGAAGCATATGAACGTAAAATATCATTGGTACTTTAGAAACATAACAGTTTTGTCTATTCAGATTAATTTTTCTCCATGACACTTGCTGTCACAGAAGCATCTCCTTTTCATTTCTGCTGCAGACATAAGATCTGTGAAACTAAACTTAAAATAAATAAATTAGATGTATAAAATGATGGATTATAGTGATAGGCAAATAAGAAAGGTGACTTTTTTGACTGCTTGTCAGTACATGTTCCTTGTTGGGTAGATTTGATTAAAATTAATGAAATATGAATAATGGAGTATAATAATAATTTGATAGTTTCTCAGTACTCAGTATCTAAAAAAGAAGCTTCCACTTGATCTATATCATACTGATTATATGCAGAGCACCATTACTTTTACTACAAAGAAGAAAACTTTCTTTGGCAACAGTAGAAGGAAAGTGGGTAGATAAAACAAACTCTTTAATTCATATGTCCTTACTCATAGGTTTCCCGTCAAGCATGGTTTCTTCTTTATTTAGAATCAATACTAAGTAAGGAAAGGATAAATATATAAATCGCAAAACTCTTTCTGTGGGTGTATTGGTAGCCAAAGTAAATTGCCTGAGGTTTGGAGAGACCATGGGCTTTTTCTGTATTTGCTCTAAAATTCAGAAATGATGAAGAAATATTTTGCTTCAATCCCTAGAATGAGGGCCATGAGCCCTGCTGGAGCACAGGCCATGTTTATGACATGCAGCATTCCCGACAGCATGCTCAGTCCCATAGCATTCATGGCCTCTGTGGAAAGGGTGAGGTCTCACACACAGCCAAAAATGGGAACTCACGAGCCTTTGGCTGGAGCCCAGTTATGATTTCTGCCATGCCAAGCATGTGCAAGGCAGGAACACTATAGGACCTTCTCCTAAGGGATTTAGAGTGTGGAAGTCTGATCTTGCTAACTCAGGTAGCTGTTCAAGTGCAAAGGTAAAAATAGTCTTTTTAAAGTCAGCAATTTAAAATCTAGATAAATAATGTGATTAAAATTCTTTTA
>WAAG01031665.1:322-34043 GCA_013390105.1 Tichodroma muraria | reverse complement strand
AATCATTCCATGATTCTGTGAAAGTTCACATTTAAATGTAGAGCTTGATTTTTCAAAAGCATAGGCTACAATTAATTAATTTACAAATGCAGCTTTATTTTCTAATAAATTTGTTTTTGCAATGCTTTTTAGTCTGTTTTTTAAATACTTTTAGACCATATTTTGTCTGCCCTTGCTTATGGGAGTGGGAAATTTTGAGTCAACTAAACAAAAGTAACTCCCAGGTCCTTCAAGCAGATGAAATTGAACATGCATGTTCTACTGGGCAAAAAAAAATAAAAAGGAAAAGAAAACCCAACTAAGCCACAAAACCACAAGGAAACCCACCATTTTCACACTTAGGTAGAAAAGAATTTGGAAAACTCTAATAGTAAATTCCCAGGTAATGGAACAATCCCCAGGATTGTCAGCAATTTAAGAGACATTCAGTGACAGACTATTGAGTAAGACAATCTCACATTAGAGATTATTTGGATTATTTGACTGCATAGTAAAAAAAATCATACAGGCAACTCTTCGAGTCCATGAGGATTAATGACATACCCTTCTATTCTACCTCAACAAGAAAAAATTAGCAAGGAAACGTCTTCCTTGGTCAACCACACCCATCAGAACATTTTCCCATCACCTTCCTAACACTCAAACAAAGAATCCATTGACCAACTGTGTTCATCCAGCGGAGCAGCAACAAGGAGAAGGAATGGAGACATCAGTGAGGACAACAGAGAACAACTGCAACATCCAGTGGCTTGGCCTGAGAAATTTCAGGTCAGGCTGCCTTCAACAATTCAGTATTCTGACTGGTGTGGGTCACTCCAAGTAAAGGTCATGTTTTATTTCTACTGGAAGAAGTGTCTGTGGAGACCAACAGAAGAATCCAGCAAAAGTGACAAATGTTTTGGTTACAGCTGCAAGTTGCTCTGGCAACCATGGGATATTCCAAGAATGTTTGCCCGTAACAAAGCCTAAACTTGCCTGGAATATACTGAAGCTTCTTATAGCTCAGGCACACCTCATATGCAAAAAGTCTGTGTCACTTTTAATAGAAATACTAGAAAAACTTGTTCTCCAAACAAGGCCAGATAAGGCTGCCAGAATTACTTCAGACAGGAAAATCAAGCTTTCCTATAATTCAAGTAGATGGTAAAATTCTGTGGCCTTTGGCCCCCAAAGTCTGGTCCCTAAAGCAAGTCACAGTGCTGTAGCACTAGGGTGATGAAAGTAGTTGTGAATGGTTGAGTCCTGAAGTGTCCCAACAGCCACAATGCACAGAAGTCCTGAGTTTACAACATAACATTAGTTCAAGAATCAGTGCCAGACGTGACCCATCTCCTCTAACCTGACTTTTGTCTGGTGGTATCCCACCTACTGGTTCAGTCTGGGAGCTGGGTGAAGTCCATGTCTCCATTAACTAACAAGAAGGTGCCACAAGGAGGGAAGAGGTGAAAACATCCTCATTGACCTTATGGGTCTCTGTTACTGTGATACAAATCCCGGAGAGAGTAGGGTCAAAACACACCACTGAAAAAATAAAGATTTCCAGCCTTGAACTTTAGCCATGCAAAGACCACCTTTTCACCTCCAGCTCTCTATGATTTCAGGCCAGAGGAGCCTGATTTTGCCACTTGAACGGAGTGGACAGAAATTAATATTGCTCTTATGCATAACAACCAATTGTCCTCCTGGCCTAGAGACCCAACACTGTGCATGTGGAAAATGCAATAATGGCACCATTAAACAGCCTCAAAGGCTCATTATTCCAAAGCAAAGACGAGGCAGAGTGAAAAATGAGTACTCACTATACTTACTTCAACAAGCAAAAGATACCAGACTTGGCCAGGTCAGTCCTGAATCTTTTCAAAGCACTTGGAGCTTGATTTTTTCTGCTGTACGTCAATAGGATCAAACTTCCAGAGCTAACCTTTCAATTTGCATGGCAATGAAACACAGGAGAAGTCATACATTCATCAATATAGCTTAGAAAAGAGAGATAATAGAGAAATATTCACCATTGGAAGTAAGACAGAAGGACTAAATAAAAGGACTCCACCTGCTTTTAATTTGAACCCACAACACAAGGGAGAAGTTAAAACTCAAATAGGTACATACGTTCCTTTGAAAAGCTAGATTTGTGCCTGAACAAAAGAAAGAGGCTTTTCACTTACCTCCTGTGGTATCAAAGAGGCCATTAAAAACCAATAAAATATTATAAAGCTTTTTCCCTTTGTGAAAAAGTGCAATTAATATCCTTCAGCAGATGATTATTGATTTTTATGAAGCAATTTACAGGCTTCTAAAGTCATGATTATCCAACCCTCTGGGGGCCAGAAAGGAAGAGTTTTCAGAAGTAGGAATCATATTCTCATTTCCACATCAGCACAGCCAGAATTTACAGACTTCTGGGGTTTTTTGGGGTTTTTTTTGGTTTTCGCCCCCAGGATATTTTTGTTGTTGTTGATGTTGCAGTGCTCCAGCACAGGATTAACCCTTTTATTCTCTCCCACCTGAGACAGATTTCTTTCGTGATCTGTTCTTGAAGTATACTGCCTGTCAGATATTTATCCGCTGCTCACGGCTGGTGGGTTGGATGCTCAGCAGAGTAGACTTCGTGTCAGAAAACCAGCAGCTGCTCATATATCACAGTGGTCATTAGCAGAGGATCATTCTGGACCTTTGCCCACAGCACCTTGCTATGGCAAGAGAAAGGCTATAAAACCCTAGGCCCTGTCAGCTGTTGTCATTTAGGTGAGAATTTATCAGGTCTCAGAGTGCCCTCTGACTGGATTATTATGAATAATGAATGAAGCTTTATGCCACACTGAGGCATTAATAAGACTGGGATGACTGGGAGAAATTCAGTACAACATCATAGCAGTAACTTTCTGGGAGCAAGTACACAGCTGGTGGGCTCCCTGGATTCAGCCTGTGTTAGACACTGCCCCTGAAATGAGGAGCTCATTTAATTATTGAGCAAGGAGCACAATGCTTTCAGTTTAGCCTATGGGTGGTATTACTGACCTGCTCACAGAAAGCTTGCAACAAAAGGCTTTCTACCCTCTAACCAAACTCATTTGCTGCTCTTAAGAAGCTGGATCACTGAGCCCTCCCCAAAATAAAAACAGTGAATGTCAATCTTCATATTTACTATTAATCCAGCTTTTAAAAAGTAACGATATGTAAGAGCAACCAGCTAACAATAACTCCCTAAGATCTCCTCTCACAGAAGTCATTTAACCTGTTGGTGTCCACTCTGGGGATATTAGCCAGGATTACCACTTTTCTTCCTTGTTTTTCCTCAGTTCGTTCAATATGTATCCCTACGGTGCACAAATGAGAAACAGGGAAGGAAGGAGACAAAAAGGCAGCCACTAACCTAACTTGAGGGAAAAAAAGCTACAACAACAAAAAAAGCAGATGCACAGCAGAGACTATTGGCAATAATCTACCTCCTGGGGTGGCAGTTCCAGCTGCATTCCAGAGGAATGAGCCCACAAAGCTGACAAGCACTTGAGGCTGTCATTTATCTTGGTACCAGCTCCACTAGGAAAATTATTTTATAGGGCTGGACACACTTTTACAGACTCTTTAATACTTCAGGTGCATATTATCAAAACCTTAGGCTCCCAGTATCTCATATTACTGTGCTTTCAAAAAAAACTGCATGGCTTCTTTTAGATAAACATGTTCTGTAAACTTTTTTTTTTTCCCATTGAATTTGGCATGCAGTCTAGAGGAAATCCTCGATAATGTTAGGCCAGATCTTCATTCTTCCAAATGGCCCTAAATAAGGAGGCAGGGAAGGAGTAGCCAGCCTGAAGACCACCAACTGGCCAGACAGAAATGTGTAGTTCAGCAGGAATATTTCAACTCATTCCTCACACACAAGCAGTGCTAGGACTTGGCCTAACTCTCACATCAGCCTCTCCATTAACTGTTTTTACAGCAGGGCCACTGATGCATAGACAGATGATGAACAGAGAGAAACTTCATCTTTTTCAGAGGGAAAAGGCCTTTTTGGCAGGGGCTGGAAATAGGAAATACCCATTTGAAAAGGTTCAGTTTCCATCTTGCTCACACAACAGCAACTGGAGAGGAGGGGAACCACAAGGACTGGCAGACTGAGGACAGACACCGAGCATGGGCAGCTCTGAGAGCCAGCCCCTGCCACCAGGGACGGCCTTGGGCACACAGCCCAACCAGAACTTCATCAGCAACCATGTCAGACAAGTTCACGAAGCTTTTCTCCAAAATATTATCAACTTGGGTACAATATTAACGCTACAAGTTTTGAAGTATACTCATACTGTAGCAACTCTCAAAGCAAATATTAGGTACAGCTCAGTTTCTGCTCTTTGATCCTAACTGCTTTGACCTCACTGACTCTCAGGTAGAACTCATTTTTGAGTATAATGTTCAAGATTTTGTTATTTAAGAAAAATCTGACCAGGAAAAAAGAGGGAAATACCCACACATACAATTTTTTTGGAACAATACATTTCTTACGACAGCAAATTTCATTGTAATAAAGGAAGCCCAGTGAATTTCACAGGTCTGTTTTGTAGTGGCCCCTTTCCCACACTTTTACTACTTTTTGAGAAAAACAAATTGTAAAAAGACAACAATCCCTTAATTCCTTTATTACATAGAAATAATGTAAAATGTTTTATTTGCATTATTTCAGTGCTAGATGCCTCTAATTAAAGGAAAACTTGGTGTTATCTGGAACTCTGAAACTCCACTGTACAACTACTGAAATAGCAAGATTCCTATAGTCTTTTCATTTTACTGGATTTAAAATATTTAACATTACTGTCACTAACTGTATTTTTTTAAATAATATCTTCATTATTTTAAGGCTTTGATCTAGAGTGCCTCATATTTGCATCCTGCCACTTTTGTTATGTATAGGGAATTTCAAGATGACAGTGCAGTCACGTATGGTTTTTTAACTTGTGGATCTTTTCATTCATCAGTCTTTCTCACAATGAGTGAAGAATGTAAATAGTCTATGCTTGGTTCACATTGGTGAAAAAGCTTTGAAAAGCTGTTTAGAAAGCTAGGAAACAGAACACTGAGTTTCTATTATTATTTTTTTTTTAATAATCTTTATGTCTAGTGCTGGTTTCCATCTTAGTAAGAGATTTTGCATGTTCATAGCATTTCTTCTGTAAGGACCTTCTGTTTTGCTAAAACCAGACACAGACACAGTCCTATTTTGGAGGGGGTAGCAGCATGAATGGGAGTAAAAAGCAGACTCCCACAATTAGTTGAAGCATCATGGTCACAGGCTTGTGGTTTTGGTTGTTTTGCAGGGTGTTTTTTTTGTCTTTTTGGGGTTTTGTGTTGTTTGGGAATTCTCTTCTTTCTAGGTAACAACAGGAACTGGGTGTTCACCTCACCTGGACTTCCTGAGTGTGTCACAGGCTAAGCCTCATTTGTGCTGTTCATGGCAAATAACTTCTTATTTCAGCCTGTCGAGGGTTTTCCCCCTCTTCCCCATTACTGCCTTCTCTGATGGAGCTTCCCTGTGTGGAGTTTGGGGACAGCAGGTGCTGCTTATCCCATTTCAGGCACAATATCCAGGCCCCCAGCCCATGAGAGAAGTGCCCAACCAGTCCCACAGTGGTGGAGCAGTCTCTGCCTGTGGTGCAGAGATCACGGAGCCAACGCAGCATCCCTGACACCCTGCTCCCTTCTGCCTCCCTCGGCTCACAAGGCATCCAAATTTCCTAACACTGCATTTGTGCTCAGTTTCCACTAAAATGTTCAGAGGGCAGGCCTGCAAAGCCCTGGGCACCTGCAGTGCCTGTCCAGCACAAGGACTGCTTTGCAAGGAGGGCGTGGAAGCCCCTTTGCTGAGGGGACAGACAATGGCTGGGGCAGCAACAGTGCATCCTGCTTTTCTGAGGTTCTTAAAAGACCAACAGAAAAGTGTTTGCTTAAAGCATATTTATAAATGAGGTTACATACCCTTAAAAGAAATCGTCTTTTCAACAGCAGAACAGAGCCAGGAGAAACCTGCCCAGTCTTGGCAGCCTGAATCCTCCCCCCGTCAGAAGAAAAATCACCAGTGGCAAACAGGTTTCTAGGACTTGCAAGAAGTTAATTTTCATTTCTTTTGTGATTTTTAAATTGCCATTTGGTATAACAGATGTCTTGCTCCAATGTAACATTGCCAGTGACACCTAAAATCTGAGAAACTAATGAAACATAACTACACTTCTTTTTTTGACTGCTTTTGTTTTTAAAGTCCCTGCACCATGGTAGCAGTGCAGTTACCTGTTCATTTACTATTAAGCAGTTGTAAGGTTTCGAGCTGTTCTCATGTTTAACAAATTGATTACCACAATTCACTGGAAAGTTATGTTCAGAGGCATACCATCCCCCCTCTCCTCCCTGGGGGTCTCAATGTCCAGAACTTACACAAGGCAAAACAGAGCGATTCTTGAGGAAAGAAGGGGAAAAAAAAAAATCTGTTGTTTTCAAATAACGGCCAAAAATGCAGCTTTAGAAGCAGTGAAACAATTTGTGAATTCAACTGCATTTTGACAACTGAAAACAACTAAACACATACATAAATATATAAACAACTAAACACATACATTTAAAGTTGCCTCCTCTGAGCAATGTTGAATTTCCACATGGCAACTCTCCCATTCTTTTTCTAGTGTGTCATTATAATGGAAAAATATCTTGGGGGAAAAAGCCCACCCTCTCAGCAGAAAACCCCCAGCTCAGATGCCATGCTCACGGTAAAGTGTCCCATAAAGTGTCAACCCTTTTCATTCTGTTGAGCCACCCACGATTTTAGTGTGTCTGTGATCACCAGAAACAGCCTGTATGTCCACACATGCACCAGCCCTTTGGAGAGAAGGATCCACTGATGAAATTGTGAGAGCCAGGAAACAAGCCTTCCCCTCAGTCCCCATCCCTCCACACAAATCATGTGGTAGCTTATGGCAGAGGTGCTGCAGCTCCTGGCTCTCCCCAGGCTGGTTTTTGCTGTCAGTGGTGTTCTGCATAGTTCCATGGCAGCTCTATGGGTCTCCTTCCCTAATTCAGGCCAAAAAAAGCAATAGAGATGAGTCCAGCTGAATTTCACAGAATAACAGAGGCACAGCATGGGCCCTGTTGGAAGGGTTCACAGTGGGTCCCCTGGTCCCACCTCCTGTCCAAGCAGGATCATTCCAGAGCACATTGCAGTTTTGCAGCCAGACAGTTCTGGATTATCTCTCTGTTGTTGGACACACACTCCAGCTTTTGCTTTGCATGAAATCCACAGGCAGCCACATTCATTTTAAAATGGAACTCCGCATGCAGGGAAATAACACTTTGTGTTTTAATTTTTTGGGTGCATAATCTAGGAACATTGTTATTGCCACCTTTTGATTGCAGTTGAGTTAATGGACACATGTAAGAACACAAACACAGCCTAACCAGCTTTATTTTATTATCAGCAATAATGAGTAGCAACTCATTAATTTGAAAAAGTTGAGGTATACACTGTAAAGTTAATGAGAACCCAGAGTCAATTAAAATAACAACAATTAGGCCATTTTATTGATTTTTCAGCTATCTTTTATCTGCAGCAATTTTGTGGCACATACCACAGATCATCTGTATGGTATATTTCAATGCAGATGATCATTTCCATTTAAAAACTGTTTTATTTTATTATGACTGAACAAGACATGCTGCTTTAAAAGTTCTGGTTTACTATTATATCTATAAACTATGCTATTTATATGAATTTGTAAAGCTTTAAACCATTTTTCAAGCTTAAAATTTCTTAAAAGTTGGATTAGGAGAGTCTGGGATAGGTGGAAGAAGAGAATAGTCTTTCCCACCCCATATTTTGTATGTGTTAATTCGAGGTTCTCTTCTGGAGAAGAACTTTTCTTTTCCCTAAATTTATTTCCAACTACTTTTGTTTTCCTTGAGGGACCTTTGAAACACTATATTGCTACTTTTCATGTTTTTTATTTGCCCTCTGGAACAATAAAGGCTCAAAGGTTCATAAATATGCATTCTGTAAATGTATTATGCTGACAAAGTGTTGCTCAGATAGCTGCTTTTGCCTTTAGGGAATGAATAAGTTTACAGCATGCTTAAAAAACAGTGTAAGAGGAGAGAGAGAGGGAGAGCTGTGTCAGCGTGTGGGCTGAAAATGGAACAAAAGAGTTATCCTGAATGCACAGAAAAGAGAAAATAAAGTTAGGTAAGATACCACAGCTAGCACCTTGCAAGCAGTAGGGGTGGGGATTCGAGGGTGTTGCTCATCAGTGATGTGCTTGAGAGGACATCATAGCTTCTTTTCCAGGCAGGCTGCACAGACAAGAGTTCATAAATCCAACTTTTTTTACTAATTTTGGCACACGAATCAGGGTAACTCCTTTGTTCTTCCCAAAACACAGTTCCTGGCAGACTCCTTGTCCTGGTTTGTTCTTATCTGATCAGACACAGATCTGCTTCAGTCATCTCTGCCTCGCTGGAAGCTCAGGGCTGGTGCTTGTCAACACGAACATTTTTGGCAAGAAGAAAACACTCAGCAATTAGAAATACCATTTAAACACATACCTCCAAACTGGCTTATTGATGCTGATGTGACAGTAGGCTTTGACAGATAAGACTCCAGACCTGGGAACTGGGTTTGCACAGCAAAGCTTCGGTGGCGGGGGTGACAGGTGGCTCCTGTGAGAAGCTGCTGGAAGCCTCCCCCAGGTCCGACGGAGCCGATGCCAGTCAGCTCCAGGCTGCTGGCCAAGGCTGAGCCCAGCAGCAGCGGTGCTGGCATATTTGGGATAACGTATTTAGGGGACAGGCAGGAACTGCACAACAGAATCTTCAGCCAGAGAGAGGAGAGAGTAAGAGAAAGCAGCAGCTCTGCAGACACCGAGGTCAGTGAGGAGGGAGGAGCAGGAGCTGCTCCAGGTGCCACAGCAGAGATCCCCCTGCAGCCCGAGGGGCAGCCCATGGTGAGGCAGCTGTGCCCTGCAGCCCGGGGCGGGCCATGGGGACAGAGATGCACCAATAAGCCTGGAGACAGGAGCACTGCACGGTGATGCTTCTTGTCTCCTGAGGATGCAATGCAGAGCTGAGGCAGCCCAAGCTGCTGCCATTCCCACCTGGAATCACAGGCACATACACAGACATGCTCTGCCTCCACTCTTCACAGGATGGTGACTTCTCCAAGAGTCATTATCCGTACTTATGGCTAAACAAACATGCCGGTACTGCAAGGTTACAGGTCATCTCTTAGATCTACACATTTTAAGCCCCTGACAACTCATATGGATAAAATCCAAAGGGACAGCATAGCCAACCACTTGCTACCCCCAATTTTTTAATAATCTTTGAGCTACTGTCTCAATGTTTAAAGCCCATACATTTTCCTACTTTGTTATCTATGTTGGTGTCTGGTTCTTTTCTTGGTGAGTGTAATGGGATCACCTATTTTATATACCAATACTGGCTACTAAAGTTATTCTTTGTGACCTGAGATTGTCTTAAGCTAACTTGGTCATTTAAAAGCCAATCTTTCCTGTCCTCCTTCACTTCATTCCTCTATTTTATGTTACATTTCTCTTAGGCCAGCATTAAATATTTAAAGCTTCTTGATATTTTTTTCATAAGATTTTTTTCTATTCTTGCTTTGTTTCTTCTTCTCAACTGGAAGAAAAAGCAGTTTCCATCTGAACAGTCAAAGGATGCTCCTTTAGCCATGTAAACAATTAACAATGGTTGCAGAAGTAAAATATCAGCAGACTACAAAACCCCCATCAAATAATATCTGGCATGTTGTATTACACTATCTCAAAAATCCCCTTACTCGAAACCAAGTTAAAAATCTTGTATGACTACATACCATAAAGAAAAGCCAAGTTTACAGTCTAAAATTGTTCTCTTCAGAGAAGGCAATTCTTAGCAGAAATAATCATCAAGCTGTGCCTCATCAAACCCCTCTCCAAATGCTGCAAAGCACACTGCAAGATGTGTTTCCTGGTACAGCTCTCAGGATACATCAGTCTGCTTTGCTGGCTGGTGCTCAGTGAAACCCCAGACACTGCTCAGGGCACGCCAGTAGTGTGAGAACACAGAGCCTTCCTTTAGCCCTCTGACTATCCCCGGTGCTTACCCACCAGGAGAGCCTGAATTCAGTCTGTGCCACAGCTCCCAAGCTGTCATGAACGAGGCACAGCCACCCTGGCGTCTGGGAAGGTGCCTGTGCTGGATAAAAGGGTGGAAGGGTGCACGAAGGCTGTCTGGAAGCTTTGCCCCATGCCTGGCGATGAAGAGGCAGTCAAACAATCACATCTGCTCCTGTGAAGATACCAACCGATGGTCTGGCTTTGCCCTTCTTGCACAAAGCTTCCACAAGAAGCAGCAGGGGTCTAACAGCCTACAAAGCCTCAGCTTTAGCCTCAAACTCTCCCTGACGGGAGAGTAAAGTTTGAAACAGAAAATATAATTATTTCACTAGTCCTCTCTGTTCTTGTAACTCCACTGCAGCCTTGCACAGCTCTGGCCACAGGCAGACAAATCCCCAAAACCTGACGTTTTTTTTCCTAATCTGCATCACAGGTCACTATATATTTCCATATATTTTTGCCACTTTTACAATCCCAAATTTGCCTTCCTGAAAAGCAGTCTCTCTGTTTGAGTATATATTTATTTCCATAAAGCTAATTTTTGCTGAGGTAAAATGATTAAAATGGCCATCTTTGATGTACACTATGTTCCTACATCTAAAATTGGAACGTTTGCCCAGTTATTTCTCAGCCCAGTTCCAGAACTGATTCTGAATTAAATGCAAAATAAACTCACAAGAAAAAGCCTACTTGCAGAGCACAGAATAAAAAAAGGAATTTCACTGCTTGAGGCTGGACCATTCTCCCTCTTTCCCAACAATGCAGGATCAGTAAGTCTCTAAAAAGTTTTTCTCAAAATACTTACGAGATTAACTTGCAAAAATGGAGCAGAGCATTCCAAGAATAAATGTGGAGCAAAAGCATTAAAGAACTCCTGGTAAATATATTATTATTAAGGGTAAGAGAGTATTAACCTATGTTTTCAGAGCAAATCTCGATACCCTTTCAAGTGACAAATTAACTTAGCAACTCCTAAACTCGTGCCAAACATGACTTTGACCTACAAGTGGCTGCTCTGTGGACAGGATGTCACACAGATGTGCCACAGCAACACAGGGGCCCTTCCCCCACGAGCCCTGGACTGTGCCAGACGCTTTCCCTGAGCCCTGGCTGCAGACAAAGCCACCACGGGCTGGGCACCTTGCCATGAGTGTGTGTCATGTATTTCCCTGAAATGGCACTGATGCAAACAAGTGAACAAAGTCAGATTGTTGGCTACCAGTTCAATCACACCCCTTGACCGTAAAAACAAATTTTCATGGTATGGACCAGGCTAGGTTTTAAACTGAAGTTGTAAGCAAGAAATATCTGGCAATCAATAAAGGATGAGGGAAGGAGGGATATAATAATCCAGTTGTCAGCCAGGTTGTTCAGTCTGCAAGCATTCATTGGCAGAAGAAAGGTGAAAGTCATAAAATGAAGAGGGGAAAAAAAACCAGGCTCCTGGGCTATTCAAGACAGACAGACACACTGTGAGGGTTTCCAACAGAAAGATAACAGATCAAGACAGGGGATACAGATGCACACATGTTCTGCATCTCTCCCATAGATCTAGTTTAATAAAGCACAAATGATGATCATTTTTTTCTTTTTTTATCTATTATTAGGTTTTTCAAGTGTGTAAGTGTGTCTTAATCAAAAGAACAGTTCCATACAGCTCTTGACATCAAAGAGGAGCATTTCCAAAGCTATTACAGTATCAAAGTAATACTCTGTGCAGAATCTAAGGTGAACCATTGGAATAATCCTTCTGAGATAGAGATGAAAAAATGCTGTATTCAGTGTTGCCCAGAAGCATCCAAAGTAATCTATTAAAAAAAGACATAAAAATATTGGGCCACACTTACTTGATGCATGTACTCACCACTACTATTATTTTCCTCCATTTTCTCTTTGTCTGCTTAGCTACTAATCTTACCTTTGTCTGAAAGTTCCTGCTGTACATATGAAAGTACGGGAGCTGATTAGTGAGTCACAGGAGGAAATGACCTCTGATGTGCTTCAAATCCATGCACCTTTTATGTATTTGAATCACATTACGAAAAAAAAGTGCTAAGGCAAAAATAGCATCATTGTAGCAGCACTAAGGTGAGAGTGCTGGACATGAGCAATCCTTTTCATGTGTCCTTGATACATTTTCACTGTGCTATCAGAGACTTCTCTTCTGCTTACTGAATATACATTTAAAGGTAAACTATATTTAACTGAAGAAGTTTAGTCGGATAACCCATTTCAATAAAAGACTTGGCTAATCCAAGCAGCCATCAATTTAAGTACATGTCCTGTACAATACAGAGATTTCTCCCTTCAGCTGTGTGAGTGAAGCACCAGTTTCCCTGCAGAAGATGGGCAGTCTGGTTACTGCTGTGGTCAAGAGAACAGAGGGGGTGAGGGCAGAGAGGGAGAGAAGGTAAGGAGAAGTTACCAAACACAAAAAAAGCTGTTCCATCTGAAAACAGTAGTTAACTTGCTCCTTGAACTTAACATCTGGTAGCATTTCATCTTCTGAACACTTGTAAAACCTTATGGTGGTTTAGACAGTGGGAGTTCCTTTCCAAAAGAAAGTTTACAGTACAAAGAGACCACAAAACCCATTTCTTACTGGGCCAGGGGGTTTCTAATTCTCAACGCACAGCTTACTTCAAGAACACCCTAGAAGTTCTTCCTTTGCGTAGTTTTTTGAGAGCAGTTTTAGCATTAATTTTCAGCAGGGATAATATGCATGTATGGAAAGGTTGACTCTATATTCCTCATCATTAAGGAATAAAAATGGGTAGATACAGATATTTTTTCTCCTTAACTGCCTAATAAGGCCAGTACAGGAACCAGAGAAAACTTCATTTCTACCAAAACACATTTAAAATTAATATCTGCAGAGGAAGATGCAGTATTTTGCAAAACGATGGTTCCCACCTTTGAATATCCAATTGGCAGTGCCAAGGGCCTGCTGGGGGTAAGGAACAGCTTCCCACCCCCTGGAAGGGGACACAGTGACACAGATGCCTTCCTGCTGCTACAGGAGAGGCTGGCAGCCGTGGTGTGGGACGCTCTGCCCCCAGTGCAGGCAAACAGGGCCAAGAAAATGAAGCCAGTTAGAGGCTACCACGTCCTAATTCCTTCTTCCCTCACAGTACTGCTAAAGCTATGCTAGAAGTGGAATTTGGGTTAACTTAAAACAGCAAAGATTGATAGTTTGATATTAAATGAGCTTTAGAGGAACTCCACCGCTGCCAGTATGCAAGCAGCACTAAGAGTCACCAAGCCACAAAGACCAACACTTCCGTCGTGGCTTGTAGGAACTGCTTTCAGCCAAGCTTCATTCAAAACACAAATGTAAAAAAGCCCTTTAAAAGGGTTTCTTTCTGACACATTTGTATATTGTTGCATGGTAGCTGTCCTCAATACATGGAATTAACACCTGCTCCTTCTGGGAAAGATTATTTTTAAAAAGCAAAGGATGTGATTAGGGGAGGATGCCTTGCTGACTATTAAGTCACTGGAGCAGCAGCGCACTCTGCATTTGCCTCTCCAAATCAGCACCACCCCAAAGCATGAAACAAGCCTGTGATCGTAAGAAAAATGCAATCCAAACCTGCTGTGACCCAAAATGCAATGGTTTTGCCTTGGTCTATGAGACAGCATGTAATAAAGAGCAAACCTGGAATGAATACTAAGTTTTGCATAAATACTAGTTCAATTAAAATATGGTTGAAGTACTTGCAAATACTATAGACTCATTAAGAACCATCAAAATTGGAGAAAACTGTGAGAAACTGAAAAATTCATTTATTAAAAGGAAAAAAAGAGCAACATATACCAGAAGAAAGAAGTATTTTTCACTACGGTCAAACACAAGATAATGCATTAGAGAAAAAATACTGGAAAGCAGAATTATTTTCCTTCCAAATTAAGTTTGATCCAAAATTTGTTTTAAAGCAACTGTAGAAGTAGAGACACCTGAAGACAGATCTTCCAAAATACTACGCTCCTAGATCAGATGAAGAAAGTTCCAAAATAAAGGAACCAGACCGCAGTTTTAGCAATGCAGATGCAATCTGGAAGCCACAGATCCTGAACAGCCTCAAGGACCAACCGCAGTGTGCTGAATCCAAAAGCAGGGCAGTCGGGAGAAAGTTACCACACCAACTTCTGGAGGAACCTTTGTGAGAACTCACAGTCAAAACCATCCTTAGGAAATTTCTACCTTTACTACACAAAGGAAATCCTGCTTCTCAGCTGGGCCCCTCCTTTTCCTCAACATCCCAACTGTATTTTCCTTAACACGAGGTTAAGGAAGCTTCCCAGTGTGATCATTCCCGAGCCTCTCTGGCGGTCGCACTTCCAAGGCCGTGGACCGGAGCTCCCTCACGGCGGGCGGCCCCAGTGACCCGATGGGTCCCGTTCCGCTCCCCGCACTCACAGCCAGGCCAGGCTTCCCCACCGGCTCGTTCCATAAAGCCATTTATTCACGGCACCGTAACACAGGAACAGCCCGAGCTGGGGAGGGACCCCCAAAAAAGGAGCCCCTGGGCTTTTCTCCCCTCACAGTCCAAAGGCGGGAAAGGTTCGCTTTTCCTCCGGCTCCGGCTCCTCCCTCACCGGGCTGCGCCACCTCTCCGCGCCCTTCGCTGCGCAAAGGCCCGGCCGTTCACGGCCTCTCGTCGGGAATGCCGCCCAGAGCCCAGCCCAGCCTGCAGCCGCAAACCGCGTTACCTGCGCCCGGGGCGCCCCACGGCACCCGGGACACGTTCGCGGCCCCGGCCTCGGACGGATCTGCGCTGCCCGCTCGGGGCACCCCGGAGAGGAGCCGTGCAGCCGAGCACTGCCCGGGGCAAGGCCCAGCTCCGGCCCTGCGGGAGCTGCCCGGAGCGGCGCGCACCACGCTCCTTACTCCGCAGCATTACCACCCTTGCATTTGCCCCTTGACTCGAGCCCCTGCACACACACACGGGAAGAACATGCGGGACAAACACAGGCTGCTCTTCCATCTCATCCTATTTGCACCAATGTCTTGTGACGGGTTTCATAAAGCTTTTGTAGAGCTCAAACTTCAGGAGAAAACAGATAATTTGTGGTAGAAATTTGCTAAGCGTTTGTCACCATGCTGCCCTAGAGGAATCAAAAATCAATAAACATGCTCAACAGACAGTTCCCCCTTAAATCCATGCATAAACATTTGTACTTTGAACAACTGGACAAATGATTGAGGTATGGCTCTGACTGAAAGAAGAAGAATTCACCCTGTTGGACAAAAGCCAAGCAATCGCTATGAAACTGCAGTGAACAGAGCAATTCTTCAGAGTGGGCTATATGCTTATATACTGCATTTAGCATAGGCTGTAACATTAAAGATGATTATTTACATTTTTACTATCTTTAATGGTCTCTTATTTGCACAACAGAAAGAAAAAAACAACTAATGTGAGATTATACATGGAGCTATTTATTACAGGTAAAACGTTTTCCTTACTCATTTACAACACCTCAAATATGGTGTAGATGGAATACCACGAGAAACTACACCACTCTGGCAAAAAGATGGAAGGAGACAGTTTTAGAAAGATTTCTATCCTATGGAAGATGTCCCTTTTTTTGCCTGCATTTGAGAGACTCATATATTCTCTTATTTCCTCTGCCTCACTTGTCTACAAGATGACAAGTGATGCCCAACTACTTTGGCATATCATATTGCATTGTGTCATTCCACCACCTGCCAATGCCAGTGGCCCATCAAGCCTGAAAAATCAAAAGCAGCAATTTGTTAGAAACTGGGAAAAGAAAAAAACCCCACCAACCCACCACATTTTAAGCCAAAATTAGAAACATTAATTTTGTATTAGTAAATAGACCATGAAATATTGATCCACAAAAGTAAGCGAGCATGAGTAATGTATCAATCTCTTAAGCATATTCAAGAATTTAGAAGCATTTCAGTATTTGTGTGTTGGTAGCTGTGTGGAAGACAACATCGATATCTCAGATCAAATATGATTGTGCAAAACACTGCTGCTCTTTATCCTTTCCTTTAAGGGCAGCAGATCTTGTGATGAAAGAAAAGCTAAAGAAACTACATGTTCTAATAAAAATATTATTGTGGAACAATAATCAAACATGCAGTTATCTTTGCTGGCAACAGTAAAAGGCAGTGCTATTAAAAAAAAATATGTCTGCCTGGATCCTCATTTGTTCTTAAAGATTAGTGCTGAATCAAAGAACTATATTTGTTATAGAAGCACAGAAAAATCCTTTTTTACACAGTCCACATTTATCAACAAAATCATCTCTCAGGGAAAAAGAAATCACTGTTTGCTTTGCTCTGCAGTGAGTCTTAATGGAGACAATACAGACAGAAAACAGCAAGTTTACCAGTACTAGCCAAATTACAGCAATTATTTTGAAAGGTGCTATCCTCTGGGTAATTGTTTTGTTCCTTGTAATGCTGAACAAATACTCTTCACAAGAGTGTTTGCTTAAGAGCTAATCCCACACTGTCCTGGAGCACAACTTGAGATCTTCACTCAGGCAAATTTTCCCTTCAAAATGCTCCATATTGCGGCCTCTCAATTTTCTCAACAGCTGCCCTGTGCAAATTGTTTGGTGATCATCCATTGTGCTCAGCTGAGCTAACAAAGCCTGCTCAGAGGCTCCTACCCCAGCTTCTACAGGACCGGGACTCTGGCAAAGCAGTTTGCAACGTTACCAGATTCCCAGAATGGAAACTGATTTTTGTGTCCCACTAGGGAGACAGGGAAAGGAATTACTAAAGCCATCTCACCCTCAAATCACAGCAGAGGTGCGTGAGAAAACAAGCACAAAATTACAGGAGAATAAGAAAAGGTTACCTAGCCAGATGCTGTCAAAAGGGCGTAACATTGGAAGAGAAGATTCTCAAAGCACAGGGTGGAGCAAAGCTAAGGGCAAAATGCAGAACCACCAGCTAAGCACAGCGTGAAATGCAGGATCCCACGGAAATTGGGAATGCTAAAAAAAGGCCAGAAGCACTGTAGGAACTGGCTCCACTCCAGCAAGAGCAGGAACCAGGACTCCTGCTCACTCAGACAATTTGCTGCGAAGCGTTCTGCCCGGGAACATCTGTGTGGAACATGATGGAAGCCTGCACTGGGCAGGTTGCACACAAAAATGAAATGGAAAGTGAGACGTAATTAGGGTCAAACTGTAAAACACAGAGTAATTAGGGTAAAAGTGTGCCATGTTTTTCCATACTAAGCAGCAGATCAGGCTTTCCAATGACAGCCAAATGATTTTACCCGATATCCAGTTTATAAGCATCTACAACACCCACATCCACATAATAAATGCTCAGTACACATTAATAACCAAGTCCCTTCATGGTGGGCAAGAATGGGCATCCATGGTACTCAGTGGAACAGGTATTCCCATGCCACACCCCCTAAATCACCCAGCCAGCATTTCCCTGCTTGTAACACAGCCCGTGGCCAGGCAGGAGCTCGGGCAGAGGCTGCACAAGCTCGGCTGCCGGAGGGGGAGTGCATCCCACAGCCCCCCTCTCCTTCACGGGTCAGTGTCTTGTAAGAAATTGTCACAATGACAGTGCAGATGGACAGATCTACTGGATCTTATAACTCTGGGCAGACTGAGCTCAGAAGTACCACTTCTATTCATCTACAAACTGAACGAAACGCCACACAAGCCAGAACAGCCAAAGGTACAGTATTACTTTATGCAAACATGACCTGTTGAGAGTTTGATACTTTATTTTTAAATACGGCAACAAAAAGTAGTCCCGAGACTATGACGACATGGTTTTCATACGACAATTATAGAACTAATCTCAAATGAGGCATGTATATGTTTCCTATTTATGTTCTGGAGCAGAGCAAAAAATATTCTGAAATACCTCCAGCAGTCTACATTCATTGTAGAGGACACGTAAATTATTTTAAGGGAATAATACATCTCCAAGGACATTTTAATGGATTAAATGTCATGAATGAAATACTGCATTTCAACTTAGCTAGGACCTTAAAGAATGAATATAAAGACAATTATTGAGAGGTCTGAAGAACACGATTGATTTCTTGCAATTTAAACTCTGAGGTACTTCATGCACTCAGAATTTCTATTTCAAGTTTGTATTACATAAAATTATGTAGTATGTAAAGATATAATGCTGACAATATTTTAAAGTTTATGAGAGAACTGCAGAGTGTCTGATTTAAAAGGAAGTTGTGTTTTAGGACTGCATTTTAAGCACAAAATTTTATGCTCAATTACTGTGAAATAAATTACAGTTATGATCTACTTTCTTTTTCTAGTTCTTTTAGCAGTAGCTTGATGGTCCTACACAAAGCCAGAAATTAAATATCAGGAGGAAATAAAAGGGCCAAATTCCAACAAGAGCCCCATAAAGCAAGAAGTTATACATTTGGAAGGTGCTTTGCTGCAGGCAAATGGCTGCCAGCATTCCAATGCAAGCTGTGAGGCAACACACTGCAGATGTACCTGTGCTCAATACAGCAAATATTCTCACACAGACACACCACTTAGTTACAGTGGGATTCTGATCGTTATAATGGAACTTGGACACTACTCCTACTTAAAAAAAAAAATCATACTGTGTCTAATTTAATTTTCATGCAGAAAAAGAAATATAAATCGTTAACTGCAAAACATGCACAGAATTCTCATATCACACTGTGTTAGAATACACAGTGTATGTGTAAGTTGCCCTTATAAAAACTGTGACGGTTTTTAGAGCTATCAGTGCTGTTTAAAGAAAACATCCAAGACTGAAGGCAACAATAAATGGGAAGAATATGGTACCTATGAGAAGTAATAGGTTCAATTTCATGGATATTACCTGAACATCCATCTGTTTCTATCCATTTGGGACCACTGTCATCAACATGTGCACTCTCAGAAAACAAAAAAATAAAGCAATTATCCAATAAAATATCGTTTTATAAATAGATTGCTTACCATCATAAACACTTACCAAACAGGCAGAACTTTTTTTAAGAAGCACTTTAGCTCAAAACCATCACCACCCTTGTGTATAATTACCACTGTAAAGATGACAGCTTTCCAGTTATTGCATTGGTGGAGTTTCACAAGGTCCTCTTGGGATTTGTGACATTGTGAGGGATGGCCCAGTGTTAGAGCAACAGAACACCAATAACAGATAAGGGTCACCCACACGATCCTTTGTCCTTTTGCTTGAGCTGACAGTTCACAGTGAACTGTCCACTGCTTCTCCAAACTCCACGCAAGCGGGTCATTCCTTCCAACTGGTTATCCCCAGGGAGAAGCAGGAGCTGGGGAAGGAAACTCAGCAGCCCCAAGGCCCTGTGCTGGCTGCTGGATCAATGGCCAGTGTCAGCAGGCTCCCAGCTAATGATGCCGGAGCCAGCGCCAGCCTCGCTCCCGGCCACGCTTACCACAGGTACCCACACACAGGACACTGGGCTCTGGAAAAGCCAAGCAATTGCCTCACTTTGCAGAATGAGGAATTCTTTGTTAAAGGTGTACACCTTGCATTTTACGTTCCTAGGAGCGCTCCTTGGATTTGAACAAAGAAAAGGTGTTCACGTTCACAGCGGTGCCACGTGACAGCCAAGGGCAGCCAACAGCATCTGTGTGACTACAGATCTACTTACAAAGGCTTGCTGTAAAGAATAATGCAGTGTTTTGTAAGCCTTGCTTATGCGTGTGTAAATGTATATAAATTTCACATTTATGGAACAATTTTTATTATCGTTTTAAGGTGAGAAGTGTTTGGCAAATACACAAAAACGACCAAAAAATAACACCCAACAACAAAAAACACACTACAGGAAAATACAACCACAGAACAGAGGAACCCTTGTCCTGTTTCTATGATAGAAGGATGGAGCAGTTGAAGTCATCTCTGTATCCATGTAAGCCCTGGAGTGGAACAACTGAATTATGAAAATGAGATAACTGTACAAGGTTCTTCAAATTACTGACTTATTATTATTGGACGCTCCATGCAAACTACCTACAAAAACTCTCCCACTAGAGGCAAGAGTGTTCAGCCAGGCGCTGTTTCAGCGCCAAACATGCAGTCCAGACCTCTCAGCTAAAGGAGAAAGGACAAGGAGCCTTCCCTCTGAACTCAGCCTAGTGCATCCTACAACTGAAGGCCCCGTATTTCCAAAGCCTGTCTCAGAGGCCACAACACTAAAAACACTTTGCACAGTAACATTTTAGGATGCCTTTCATCCTTGCCAACTCAATAAAAGTTTTTAAGGTAGTCCTCAGAAAGCTGTCTGTCTGTCTAGCAGTGCTTCTGCCTTCCAGCCATAGGCAGCAGCATTTTAACTGCTCACCCCAGACACAAGCAAGACATCCTTCTTTGGAGGTTCACATCAGTGCAACTACACTGCCGACACTTCTGGAAAAATCCTTCCCAGTAAGGAAAAGTACAGCAGAGGAAGAATTTCGCTCCTAACGAAAAACATTATGCGGAAATCACAATCTAAAATAATGACTCGTTCCAGAATAAGGAAGAAAAATCATTACTGATAAAAATATGTACTACGAATTTAAAAGTGATTAAAAAGTTAAAAACGCACACCAAATTTGATAATTACTTTCTCAAATATTCTCCCACAAGAGTAAAAGCTCTGAATCATTTGCCACTCCTTTTACTTTTTTTTAACCTTTGAACGCTTTTAAAAGCTCCAGTACAAGAATGACACACAGCCACCACCACCCTCCTGCCAGACTGGTAACTGTTAAATGATATTTCATAATATCAAGAAATTATTTTAGGCTTACAGAAATTGTTTCCTAAAAGAATTTGACAGATTTGAAACTGAATATATTTGTCAAATTCTTTATTTGCTCACAAGAAGCTTGTTGTCTGAAGTTTCAAGTTCTCATTTAACACAGGGCAAAATTTACCAAACAAACCCCACTGCTCTGAAAGCTGCCCCTATCCTAGTCATTTTCCTCCTCAAATTTCAATTCTGATAAATCTCTCCAAGCAAGTTTCCAGCAACACCTGAGTTTAAAGTAGCATTCCCATAACCAGCAGTGATCTGACACCTGCTGGCTTCACTCTCTTCCCATCCTATCCGCAGTGACAAGCTCCCTTCCCCAGAGCAGGCTCCAAAAAACAGAAGCAAAGTTACGTTCAGGATCCAAACTTCCCTGCTTCACCATGGTGGGCACAACTGTGATCTGCCAGGAAACATTTAGCAGATTTGAAAGGTAACAACTGAGCAAATCCAGGCCATAAACACCACAGAACATTTGTATCAAGTTTTACTGCCAAAAGTTTTATTTTACACTCGAGTTGCAAATGAATATGGTGTACACGTCACACAAGATGCAGAAGTACTACGTGAACATATCTGTTAGCAGTAACAAATTTTCAGAAAATAAAACATCCTAAGTTCCCTCTTTGTTCCAATACTTGACTTACCTTTTGCCATATAAAGAACATTTGAGGAGTGGCAGAAGAACAAAGAATGGCCATAACTTGGAACTGAGGAGTTTCTGGCTGCACACAAGGCAAACAAGGTTTACGGTGAGGCACTGGAGCAGGCTGCCCACAGAAGCTGCACAACCACCCTCCCTTGAGGGTTTCTAGATCTTGCTGAAGCCTGAAGCCCCGCTCTGAATTCAGCACTGACTTGGCTCTCAGCAGGAAGCTGGACTAGAGACTTGCTCTCAAGGTCCATTCCAATCTGAATGATCATAAAATTTGATTCAAGCATACTCAGCAGCCAAATTCAAACAAATCAGTGAATGCCTCCTGTTTTCCCCACTCCCAACAAAAAAGCAACACTCATATTTAATGGATCATCTTTACAACAGTCCAGCATGACTGAAATCAAAGAAACAAGCAGCAAATTAAGTGTACTGAAGATGACACCACCACATTAAAAGGTCTTTGCCTTACGTAAAGTTCTTTTTGTAACAGCACAGATTTTTTCAATTGCTCTTTACACATTTGCAATTATCAGCTGTGTAATACCAAATATATTCCTAGTCATTTTAAACTGTGAGATTTCCTGAGAAAATTGAGAAAGTTTCTATTGGCCCTGGATACACTGGCAGTGCCATATTCCCTGCAAGTGTCCCAGGGAAGCCAGAGAAACAGGGGCTGGGAGGTAAGGAAGTAAGGAATCCCAGAACATCTGTTTTATCCTGGGGACCCTTTCTCTTCCTGTTTGAGACCTCTTTCTATTGCTAGGATTTAAATGAAAAGCAAGTAAAACTACCAGGAAGGACTCGTTAATCTCCTATTTTTAATTCCATATGACAGAAAATTCCAATTAGACGATGTAAGGCCGACACCCATCACTAAGGCAGCTGTAGAACTAACTGCGTAAGGTGATACACGCAGGCAACAAGGAATAAATATAAAACCTGAAAAGAAAACCTAGAAATTTTTTTTGTGTCAGCAAACAACTGATCCTCTAAAACAAAATATTTACTCTGGTGCAAATAAGAAGTCAATAAATGTGTGTATACCCACACCAAATGTGACATTCAGCTCTATACCCCCCAGTACCAAAACACCAAACTTCTCCGTTTTACAGGCATTTTTGTTTCTCAATCTCAATATATCTCAGGATAATTATGAGCAGTCAAAGGCCAGACAATTTGACCAACAGCGAATCTCTGCCAACTCACCATCTTGCACCTCTGAAAGCCTGCCAGGAGTGTGAAGTCAGATCCTACACCCACACAGAAAACCATGCACCCACCAGAGAGGCAGTTTTGGGCTGCCTTTATGTTAAAGTAGCATGGGTGGAGAAGCAGTGGAGCACTGAGCTCAGTCCTGCACCTGGAGGGTCTGGGTGGCACAGGAACAGAGAGGAGCGTTGTGCCCAACTCCGGGTCCAGCCAGGGAAGTTCTTAGGCACATTCTTATTTCAAGCAATAGTTAAAAGCACTGAAATCAAGTTGCTGTAGCAAGAGAACAACTGTTAGCTGTATGTGCAGGAACAAGACAAGACAAAGCTACACACAGTAAATACAAAGTAATTAAGGGAAAAATCTCTTTATCTGAAATGACAGAAAACTAAACTCCCAAATTCAAGGACTTTCGATGTACTTGGAGAAACAATCTATTCCAACTCTACAGTACTGAAGTAAGATCAGATTTGTGGGATTCAGGTCTCTTTAAAACACAAAACAAGTAGTAATTTGGTGGAGTTCCTTCTCCAGCACACAAAACAGTGAAAGCCCAGAAACAGTTTAATCCTGTCAATTTTGATACTTTGAAGGGAGAAAAGAAGCCAAAATGACACAGAGGTTAAATCAGTGAAGATAAAAGAGAGAACATACAGTGAAGAGCGGAGGATTCCGATTTATCTGAGACATTTGATACGCAGGCATGGGAGAAGTGTCAGAGATAGAAAGGTTGTGGCCTTGGAAAACAGGCAAGTAAAATTGTCAGGGATGTTAGAAAATAGTCTAGAAGGAGTCAGAAATAAAAATTAGATCTTTGAATCAGAACAGGTCTGAGGTTGGCTGGATACTAAAGGAATAATCTGGAGATAGAACCATGGGAGAACCAGACTGGGGGGAGAAGCACTGGATTTTTGGGGCATTCACATCAAGTGTAACATAAAAAAAATCCAAACACAAACTGGAGAGGGGATGTTTGGGTACATGAAATTAGATGAAAGGAAGAAAAAAGGACAAAGTACTAAAACACAGAAACAGTTATGATGATGGGCATCACCCCCTAAAGACAGGTGAAAGAGAAACTCGGGTGCTACTGAAGAAGTAAATCCATGAAAGGAATGAGAGGCATAAAAGATACAGAAATAAAAGGGATAAACTTGCACAGTTAAGAGGCAGAGAAGCTCAGTTCAGAAACAGATCCCGAGAATAAAAACAACTTTGAAAAGGATCTTGTCATGCAACAAAATCAGGATTGAAGATTTTGTAACAAGAATGAATAGAGAATGAAAATGAACAGCAGATAATCAAGCAAGCTCAAAAAGAAAAAAAAGGTGAGATAAAAGGGGTTAAAAAGTCCATTTGGGAAGAGCACTGAAGCAGGTAAGGCAAAGCTGAGTCCAAAGCTGTGTTGTGCTGACACGCTCTACAGATATTCAGAAAGGCTGGAATGGAAATTAAGAAATTACAAGAGAATATGTCTGGAGGGAGGAATGGAGACAGGGCAGTGAGAAGCAGCCAAAGAAACCATGTAAAGAGAAGCAGATAGAGATAAAAATAAAGACCAGTGAGTCAAAAGACGTGAGGCCAATGAAGGAAGGAGGCAGCAGTGAAGACGAAGGAGTCAAAAAGGTTAATAGACTGGAGATCCCAAAAGGAGTGAGTGACAGGGTAGAGGAGAGAGAAAGACAGATAAGCTGAAAGAGAGCAGGTAGTGATCAGAGAAAGGGAATTTAGAAATGAGAGATAATAAAGTGAACAGTATTTAGTAAAGACAAGGTCATGGGAATGATTGAGGCAGTGAGAAAATCTATCAAACTAGAAATCACAGGCATTGGGCTGGAAAAACAGAATGAAGAACAAAGGATTAAAGTACTGATCAGGAGAAAGGAACTGGGCTTGCCTATGGGGAGGGATGGAATTGGAAAAGACAGAAATAGGTTGAGTTTAGCAAAGTCACAAAGAAAGATGCAAACTAATGACCACTAGGAAAACTAGACACAGAGGACTTCAAACCAGGAAGAGGGTAGGGCTGACAACAGGACTGACAAAGCAGAAGCCAGGAGTCATAGAACTTTAGTGGTGAATATGAATGAAAAATACTTTTTAAAAGCATGAGAGAAGGGAATAAAGGCTCAGAGAAGGGAATAAAGTTTAAAAAACAACTCTTAACATCTATATTTGAGTCATATTCAGAAACATAAGTAGCATCCCACCAGGCAGGGTCAGCACTTCTATTTCCCTCCTTGCCAGAAAGATTTATTCACCCAGATGAAACCAGAGATCAGAAATTCAAAAGACCAACACTGCCACCGGCTAGATAATGTGGGGATATGGCTGGGTTGGGAAAATTTTGACTGTTGAAGTACATGAAGACTATTACAGACTATTAAAAACTACGGAAAAACAGTGCTTTGACCTCTGCCATCCAGCACCTTTAAGTCTTCACAAAACATGACCTGAAGGCCTTCGTTGACTCTCCCTCACATCACCTCCTGTTCCTTCCAGCTCACACAGCCAATGCAGCATTCACCAGCACTCCAACTCAGCTGTTAGGATTCTCACCACACTGTGCAACAGCAAAGATAAGAGATTAAGCAGACAGATTGCTGCAAATAAACATCACTGCGATTCTGGGTCCCATTCAGAGGTATCTGAGAACCACTGGCATAAAAGTTCTTTTCCACTTCCAAGCCTCTGTCAAAAATTTCACTCTACGGCTTTCTTAATCACGAGCATGAATAAAACACCAGCCTTCCCAGACACTTATAATACTGCATTTCATCTTCTGCTATACTGGCATGTTTTTAAACTTTCTGCTCAATACAAAAAGACAACACACTTCTATTGCCTGCTCATACAATTGGGAGCTGGATCATTAGGAGTGCAACAGAAGAGGAGAAAAAACCCAAATTATTCTCTGCTACCAAACCAGTGACACACAAAGTATAAAAAGTGAGCTGAGTACATCATTTCTATCTACCCTACTGATTACGCTTTATTCGTGTGTGTCGATGTGGTTCACTCAAAATTACTGAAATTACATAAAAAACAGCTGAAATATAAACAAGAGCTCACAGGACTGGGGCCACAATGGGAGCTCTTAGATACTTCTATGCTTTATCACGTATTTTAATATGGCTTGAAAATAATTTTAGATTTAGTTTAAAACACAGTCTGTTGGAAGTATTATTTTTAGATAATCTTTTAACATATCATACAAAAATGTTTTTTTTTTTTAGTGTACTGTCTTTTGTTACAGTCAAGGAATCTCACCTAGAATCAACTACTGGAAGCAGTAAGTTGTCCACAAGATAGGCAGCATCTACTGTAACATATATACATATATCTAAAAAAGAAAAGTTTGAGAAAATATCATAGAAACACTATAATTTTAACATTATATTTAATATCTCTCTGTTTTATTTCTATTGGAATACTGCACAGCAGGGAAGCTTTCGAGACAAAGGGATTTTATGCAGTGTCATTCAAAGCACAAAGTTCACTCCTGACACAAGTTAATACTACAGCATTACTGAAAAGGAGGAGCTGGTCAGACATTTTGGGTAGAAATGTAACATGTTTTCTTTAAAGAAAATAAACACATAATGCCATAGCTTAAAGTAAATAGTGCCAAATGTTATCATTAACGTATGAAAAATAGGATGATGGCTTAGAAATAATTTTATAAGCACATAGCATACACTGGAGTGTTATAACAAGACTTACCATTTTCATATGTTACCAGGTGCTTTACTTCAGGGAGAGGTCCTACTATCCTATCCCCTCTTATGTAAGCAGTTCTATTAACCCACACTGGCTTTTTAATGACAGAGGTTGGTAACCAGAGTCAGGTGCAGCATTCACTTCACAGATTTTAAGTCAGGAGCAACTATTTCTTTTCCTCAGCACAATATTTAATCATAAATACTAAAAAACCCCACACTGCTAAAAAAATTTAAATGCTTAAGTATGCACATTTGCTAACTCTTAACTCATGATTCTTTTACTCAACATACCCTTCCAGGGAAGGGATATTTATCAGCAGTTTCTTGCAGGAAAAGTTCAATACTTTATGCATAATATTAGATACAAATAGCCTGCATTGCATGTGGGGGGGGGGTTTCAGTGATTTTTAAATGTTCTAGCACATTTCAGAAAAAAAAAAATCATTTGAGAACTTGTGCATATTAAGAACTAATTCTGGCAGTCAAGCAAATATTGTGCTGCCTTTTTTAATACAAAGCATTTAATTCCATGACATGTGAAACATTGTTACAGAATATAAGGATCATGTTTTAAATTATATAACCATTTAATAAATGAAAACAAATCCAGAGCTTGCTAAACACAAACCAAAGTTTCTCAAATACTTCTTTCCAACAAACTGTTCCACTGAAATTTTATAAGGTTAAGTGCACACAGAATGAGAACTAAAACTAGGGTTTCGTATAATTTGTCCTACAAAACCTGGAAACAAAAAATAAAAAAGGACATATTAAGATAAGCTGATGATCTGGCACATGCCATCTAAAAACTCCCATTTTTTTTTTTCCAAACACAATTTTCATAGTATTTGTAGTTCTAAAAATACAAAGCCGAAAACAACCCTGACCCTCCCTTGAACATAAACTCCACAAATGTTTTTTTATTCTTTGAGCATTATATCAAATAAAAATTACAGCTGCACAGAGAAACAAACAAGAAAAAAAAATCTGAGCATGCAGGGATGTGACTGCATCTAGAACCTTTATGTTTAGGTACACACTGCTGCTTTTATTTGAACTAACTTTTTACCCACAAAAAGAAAAAGACTTAACGGACAGTAACAGCTCCTTAGCTGCTATCACTGATAATAATCACCTTTTGACAGTTCCATAAAAAAACTTCAGTCTTAAAACTCAAGGAATTTCATTTCACTCTCCATTTTTACCACATTTAAAAACAAGACACATTCCTTCCTTAACAATTAAAATATTATATAAGCATACCCCAAAAGGCACTAAGGTCTAACAAAAATATTCAGCATTTCCTTTTAAACTAATAAAGTATCTGTAAGACAGTTTGCATATATAATTATTTTGCAAACTTAAGGCATGGCAACTTGATCTTAAAAGCTATAATTTACTTCTGCTAAATATAAAACTAAGTCTCAGGATACAGTATATAAAGATCATATATTTATGCAGAATACATTTTGTGTTAGACTACTATATCTTTGCCAAAACATTTCAGCATTTAGAAAAAAAATTAAAATTTAAATACAGTCTAAGGTCACTCAAATTATTTTAAACACAAAAATCTACAAACGGTGACATACACACAAACAGTCGGGAAGCTGTAACTTAAAGATCACATCTTTTAATCAGACCTGCTCAAAGGACAGCCACAAAGGAACTCTATTGGCTACAAGAAGCATCTGCATGTTTTTAAGACTGAACTATGCAGACTCCCATTGCCCCATGGCAGTGCTGCACAAGTCTATTGAAAACTACCCGATTGCTGCATCAACACCTTACATTTTCCCAGAAAACCTCCAACAAACGTTTCGTGTATTATGAGAGACTAACAAAACAAAAGGGGATGTTACAAAAACTTCAGCATGATAATTGTTCCTGAAATTATTTTTCCATTGCATTTGGCAAGCAGAGAACTATTCCTTGTCTACTCTTACAGCAAGAACTGCAAACTAGAAGTCAATATAAAATACAATAAGCTCCTGTAATAATTCTGTTCCTCTTGGAACAAAGGCTAAAATAAAGTTAACTGTGCTGATTCATACTTTCCATAAATTACTAAAAAAGTGAGAGATTCAGACATTTTGCTTCTTGATAATAAGCCTAATATCTGTATCATGTGCAAAAGTGCAACTGTGTTTTAGAACTGAGGCCCAACTGAATACAATTTTGTTATTACAGAAAGTATACTTGAACCCACTAACAGGAAGACGGTGGTTCACGGCATCTTAAAATTACGCTTTACATATTTAAAACTGTTGTACAACCGCAAGTTAGTCAAAAATACAAAACCCAGAAACGAACAGAAAACAACAAAGCTTGTATATAAATTGGTTTACAATTCAAAGCACAACAGTAAGCTTCAAATAATTACATTTGTGTAACGCACGCGGAGAGGTGGGATGATTTATTTAGAGCACTTGGTTCTCCTGCTCCTTTCCTGGGGCCCTGCTGGCCGCTCAGCTGCTGGCGGTGTGCGCGTGCATGCGTTTCGCTACGTCGTACACGTAGGTGATGTCTGGGCGCTTCTCCGGATCCGGGTTGATGCACATATTGACTAATTGTCGGAGCTATGAGAGGCAGAGAACGTGACAGGAGCGTTGGCCTTCTTACAAGCAGGATTTGTGCATTATCAAATTCAAATTAATAGAACTGGCAAAAAGGAGGCAAACGGCGATTCTGCACAAGCACGCAAGCAGCCCTCCCTCTCTGCTCACACACCGCACCGCTTGCAGCCTTATGCAAACACGTACGCAACACGCTCCCCTGATTTTTACGTTTTGCACTGCTGTCCAGAAAAACTGATGAGCAAATTCAAGTTCTAATCCTTTCAACATACAACTTTAGACACGCGTTCAGTCCAATCCCACATAATTTACAGAAAATTCCCCGTGTTTCGGAGGGCTGTGCCTGCAAAGCCCCGAAGACTGAAAGGAGCACAGAGCGAAGGTAAACAGGGGCTGCTTTGCTCCTTCAGTCCCAATACAGGCGTTAGCCAGCAGTAAATGGCATTTCTGCCTGACAGGGCCCAACAAACAAAAGGCAGTGCTGCTCCATCTAACACACAGTTAACCCCCAGAACCTCCTGCTGCCAGGAGCTACCAGTGAGTACACACACATCCATTCAGCCACTGAACAAATTAAACCCACTGGGGGCTATCTGTTAGAAGGACTCCACCCTTGAGGAAATACCTGAACTTAAAACTGGAAGCCGGGAAAGTACTTTGGGCAAGTACCACATTATGCTGGCCCTGTTACTCCACTTGTCCACTGCTGAAGACGTGATACTGGAATAAATAAGCTTTGGCTTACATCCCAATATATATTCCTTAAGATTAGATTGTTTATAGTGTTCTTTATGTAAAGAAGCACATAATTAACAAATATTCACAAAAGCCTCTATCTGGGAATAGACAAATCACTCTGATCAGAAAATCCCACGTTTCCAGAAACACCACAATCTATTAGGTGTTTTTAACGGACATATTCAGCATAAACAACCCAAAAGAGCTTCCACACCACTCGCACACTTTTCATTGCCCTCACAAACTATCAGGACATTTTCAGGCTTTTCTCTCTCCACTGATATGCCTAAGAATTTATGACATTAGAACTTAATATATTAATATATTGTATGGATAACCTTCTGATAGGGCATCTATTTTAAATTGTGTGCATCTCCTAAGCAATCTTCAGCGTGGAACACACCTCTTTCATATTGACCTACTGAAATTGTTTACAATGCTTTGCAAAAACAACTTAACCAACGCTGAAGCTCTTCCTTTATGCTTTTAAGTAGCTTTGCCAAATCCTCTTGGACCTCCTTATAGCATTGGGGACAGGTGGGGAGGGAGGGGAAGGACATGCCAACAAACACATTGTGATCCAGTCTGCTATGGCAATATATCAAATTTGGTTTGGTCTCCCAGCCAGTACTACTAGGTAGGATTATTGAAAAAAATCTGTAATTATTGCAGCTAACACAGAGCGACCTCATTACCCTCATTATTCAGAAGTAACACAGGCTGTCTCTTTAAACCTGCCATCAGAGAATTTCCTTCCGGCTTTTTCGAAAAAGAACAACAAGGATTTTAAATTTTAATTACACTCCTTTCACTTTTCTGAAGATTAATTTAAGTGCATGGGAATAGGAATTCCTGAAGTTAAGGAAGAAGCACTGCATGCCACTATACGAAGCTTTGTCCATTAGCCCTCGCAGATAAACTGTACCTAATGTACAGATTCTTTGTACTCAACAGTATAAAAACTATGCCATTAGATATCCCATTCTTTAGCAAGAAGAGCTCAATATTTAAAAGTGAGATAATTCTAAAGATAGTAGCCAGATTACTGTATTGAAAAGAAGCATATTAAATCAAAATAATCTGTAGCAGTTTTAAATACATTTAGAGTTTTAAATACATTAAGTATATTCTGACTAATGGAGTTACAAAAGCCATCATATTGCTTCTGGCAGTCAATAAATAAAATACAATGCCAGTGGCAATAAAAGCTATTAGCCTGCAGTAACTCCCAAACATTTGAAGAACAGAATGCTGGAAATCACTAGCTACTGTAAGAAATAATAATTGCCAGCATGTAATGCAAATGTGCAAGCCAAACAATCTCCTGCAGAAGAAGCAGGTGGGACACAAGGTAAGCAGGAGGCACAGTATAAGCAGAGATGAGCAGTTTGCCATGCAACACCTCAGACAGCCTGTACAGAAAACGGGAAAGACTGAAGAACATCCAACACCATCAAGCCCAAAATTAGAGTCAAATAAGAAAATATTTTGTGAAGAGAATACACGTGCAATATATCTGCAAAATACATCTAATCCTGAATGTATACATTCCTCTTTCTCTGTGAAGACTTCCATCTGTTCAACAGAACTGCATACAGTGACCAGTCTTCATAAAGGACCTTGAAGCACTGAAACCTACAAAGCCAGCATCAGAGGGGAAGCAGAGTGTTCTTTCTCCTGTTTTTACTAGCTGTTTATCAATACTTTACTGTTTGTAGAACAGCAGAAATAGATCTTCAAGAAATCTACCTGTGGAGCACTTGAGAAGCCCTGTCACAGACCTCTTTAAATGGATGTCACTTGCAATTACTGCAGTATCTCTGTGCCCCTCTTCCCTTGGCAGGTCCAGAATCTCACTGGTAAGGCAGGAATGCTGAGCTGACCATGCCTGGGACACTGCACAACAATAGTGCAGATTCCTGAGTAATTTCCAAATCCTTGAGCTCTTCTGAGCCTTGTAACTGAACAGCAAACCCTTGGAAGAAGGTGAATTAATTCTGCTATGCAGGATGAAAATTTACACGGGAACAGTCTTTCAGGACTGAAACTGGCACCTCACTGGATGCTTATACTGAGTTATAGCACTGATCCTTTACTCCTACAGAAATATCCATTTCAATAAACCTGAAATCCATCTGTCAGCTCCTCTAGTACTAATAAAATTTCCAGTGTATCAGAAAAGCTCACCAGTGTCATGGGAAGAGGCACTGGGAGTCTGAAAAATGAGACTATCATTAGAGACAGAAGTAATTTTTTACTACCTGGCACAGACTGGCCAAGAGGCAGAGCAGACTGAGCCAGAGGGACCTCCTGTTGCATCCCCAAGCTGCAAACTTCTTTGTCTGCTTATTTTTCTTAACCTCCTCTGTGCACTTAGCACAGTGACTGTCTTTAGCCTGGAGCTTAGCCTGACACTGGAGCAGTGGGACACACTTTCTTTAACTTTAGCAGGTTTTTCAGCTATGAAATAAATAATTATCACTCAAGTCAGAAGGAGGGGGGGAAGACAGAAAGACGACAGGAAAGTACTCTGCATTGTTAGCCAGTTGAAATAGAGAAATTCTCATCTAGGGAAGTCTGGATTAAAAAAAACGCACACAACACCATTCTTACTCTGAATAAAACCTTCCCGAAGCCTTTTCTGAGTGGTTTTCTCAAGACCTGCTGGCAACTAACACTACCATTGTGGATTGTCTGGCCCCTTCTGCTTTCACACTTGGGTAGTAGGTTGGCAATGGACTTTAGAAGAAATGCACCTCAATCAAAGGGAAGATTTTAAAACTTCATCATGAAAGCAATCTGATACTAATATTAGCTGACAAGATTTTAAGAGTATTGATTGGAAGTGGCAAGGGAGCCCCAGCTTTGAATTCCCTAAAGCAGAACAGCTTTCAGTAAATGCTGAGTACCAACTCTGAATACCAGATGTTTTTAAGGGATATTAAAAAATTGAGATATCCGAAGTTATCAAGCACTTGAAAATCATGGCTCGTGTCTACTGCTGAAGCAATAGTTAGTGAAAATGCATCTCAGACTATTAGGATTTCTAACCAAAAGTTTCTAAAAACATTACCCATCTATCCATCTAAAGGTGCATCTTTCTGTCACAGTTCTCTGATGACACAGATGTGACAATTACTAACACGTTACTCTTACAGAGGTTTCAAAACTTAGAAAAAAATGTCACACCTTAAAACTCACTAAAATTTACTTAACAAGAAGTTTCTTGAAAAAGCACCTGTCTTGTATTCATAAGGNATAGGTATTAAGATAGGTATTCATAAGGAAAGTATTTACACTCCTATATTAGAGGATGCAGAGATCAACACTCAGTGAAGTTTTTATCTAAGAGAATTCTTTTTCATAAAAAATGAAGTGGGTTTTACTATTCAGTGATCCCTGATCTTTACTGTTCACTGAGTGTCCTTCCAACCTGGCTAAAGGTTTGACATCTGTATTTCCAGTACAGGTGAAACATTTAGGACAGTATTCTAATATGACAGATAACACTTGTTTGTTTCTCTTTTTTACAGTTCATGCCAGCACAGTATTTTTCGTACAAGCTAAAAATGGTTTATTTTGGTGCACTAGGTAATAAATGTATGTTTTCCACGTACCTCAGTGAAGACACAAGTCTTCATAGCAGAACATAAAAAATATTCCCATTACAGTTTCCATAACTGATGGCTTCTTTTAAGAAACTGTTTCCTTACCTATCTTAATACCTATAATAGCTCTGATTCTCTCATTATCTTTAAGAATAACTTACATGTATTTTGCAGCTAACTGTCTTATCCAAGGCACAGAAGTACATGTCTGCTTTGAAATAAATAGAAAGTAACATGTTGTGCTTTTCATGTGTTTGCAAAGCAAAAAAACTATACAG